>APFE030651479.1:294854-308878 GCA_000404065.3 Pinus taeda
AAATCACTAAAAAGATGCACTTAAGATGATTAAACAATCTTTTCTCTTCAATGAACTTATAGCTAGGAAAGAGTTTGAGAATGCAAATGCGTGCAAACACAAATCTTTCTTAACAAACAAATTAAAAGAAGAGTTTTTGTTCCAATGCACTCAAACGCTCAAATGCTACCAAAACAAACCTTTTTTTTTTTTAAAGATATTTTTGTATTTTTATAAAAACACTCAAAACTATGACTGAAGCAAATCTTGAGAAAACTATGAATAAAGCAAATCTTAAGATCTACAAACTATAAAAAAAAACTACTTGAAGTAAAAGCTTGCAAGATGTTTTTTTTTAAGGATGTTTTACTTGGTGATAAGCAAACCAAGGACTAACTTGTCCAGAATCACAAATCAGTCAAAAAACAAGTAATTTTGTTCTCTTTTGTAAAAATGAAATCCAAACTTTTAACACAAGCTTTTTCGAAGTTTCACAAAGAGAAAACACAATATGGATTCCTCAACAAAGGTAGATTTTGCAAATGGTCAGACTCATAAGAAGGCCAGTAAAAACCAAGGTGATATGAGGCTTCTACACTTCTAAGCTCTGAGCTACTACACGACCAAAATGAAAATCAAGACCGACAACCAAAACTTCTAGGAATTTCACCTAAAACCCTAACACCAATGGAATTAAACCAAGGAAAGCTTTTAACAAGTCACATGCAGGTTGGAGGAGGGGAGCGAAGGGTTTCGGTCAGCTGCAGGAACCGCAGGCGCACGAAGGCTTAGGCTAAGCCTAGTGATTAACTGAAGACTTTTCGCATACTATAGGGCTCAGTTGTCGGTTTGTCTTGTTTTCCATCCACCGACCTCACATCCCTGTCGTCGTCTCTGCCATTTTCTCCATTCACGTTCACCGCACCTGTAGCCAGAATGGATGGGCATATGGAATATCTAGTAGATTACACAGCAGATCCGTTTGAAGACCGCATTATCTTCGATAATCCATACTTTGCCGCCTTGGTTTCTGCCAGTCACAGCTCCCCGGTATCTTCATTGGCTCCCTCATTCCCTAACCCCAACCCTAACTGTCCTCCTTCCTCGGTGATCTCGGTTCTCACCCCCGGTCTGAACGCCCCCCCGCTATCTCCCAGCATGGAACAACTGCTGGCTTCTCTATCTCCGCAGGTATTGTCCTTTGATCATGCTATTTTCCCCCAGGGTGACCTGCCTCCATCTGCGAACCCTCAGTCTTCGGCTCCACTCATTCCACCATCCTCGAGGATTCGTCCATCCGGCTGTTTCAGCACCCCTGCGATCAATGTGAGGCCTATAAAGCCCCCCCCCTCCTGAAGGTATTTCCAGCCCTTTGGTCGATCATCCATCTGCTCCCTGCACGAAGAAACAGAAGACAAGGTGCATTAAGGTGACCGACAAAGAGATCACGGTCCCATTTGGAGATCCAGCCGATTTTGGGGGCGCGGCACTCATGGCCCGATCGGTTTTGGTGGGACATGTGAGGGGATGCACCTTCACTGTGACTAGACTGACAAAATGGGTGGAGGAGATTTGGGGCAATCTGCTAAAAGATCTTGCTGAGGTTCACATTCTCCCGCGCGGCTAGTTTTCTCTCCACTTCACCAAGGAGGACTACATCGACCTTATTCTTGCTAAATATTGGCATATTGAATCCGCTCCTGTTCTGCTCAAGCGATGGAGCCCCTTGTTCGATCCAGAGCGCGAACAGATCGGGGCTGGTCCTCTGTGGGTTCGGCTGCCCGGACTCCCTCTTCAATACTGGAGTGAAGAGGCTCTACAAAGAATTGGAAATGCACTGGGCACGTATCTAGATCATGATAGATCATACATAGAATCCAAGCAGCGAACCCTAGCCCGAGTCCTGGTTCACCTGGATACTCACGAAGGGCTGGAGAAGAAGATTACTCTAACTTGGGGGAAATTCAGTAGGATCCAATTATTAGACTATGAGGGCGTCCCATTTCGATGCTATCACTGTCATCAAGTAGGGAATCCAGCAAAGGATTGTCCTTTACTCAAAAGCCCTAAAGCATCCCCCAAAATCTCGCCCTCGGTCACTCGGGAAGCTACTCCGGTCATCATCCGCACAGCACAGGGTGTGGCACCAGCACAGGAGTCATCAGCGAAAGCTAAGCAGAGGGAGCAGAGACCTTCATCGCCTCCATTGAAAAGGGCAAGAGTGGTAGCGGCAGCATCACAAACTTTGAGTACTAGTCACACCCCTGTCTCTTTGTCTTATGAATGCACATCTGCATCTCCATCTGCATCAGCATACTTCACTATGGCTCATTGTCCCCCGACTGTGCCCCCTCTAAATGACTCCACCACTCCGCCTACCATCTCCCATATTACATCCTCTACATCTTTATCATCCTCCTCTAGATCATCTCACCCATACTCCCTTCGACCGCGCCCTCTGATCTCGGGATCCTGTGGGGGTTTGGGCATCATACCTCTAAATTTAGGGCATCAAACCTCTAGGGGTCGTAAATCTGATCTCTCCAAAGCCATTTGGAAAGCCGGTGTGGAAGTTGCATCCGGGAGGCAGTCTACCATTGAAGGGGCCCTTAGAGTAGCAACCCCCTCGCAGTGTGGTCCTCCATGAAGTGCCTATCATTTAACTGCAGGGGTTTGGCCAGTGAACCCAAAAAACTGGACATCCGGAGGCTTTTTGAATCAGAATTACCGGACATCATCTTCCTCCAAGAAACCCTGGGTCCGGCTGCATCCATTGTACAATGCCTTAACACTTTGACTCCTCGCTGGAAATTTCTGGCCTCTGATGCCTCGGGGCGATCGGGGGGGCTGGCAATTGGAGTCAACCCCAGAACCACCAGAATTGATTCCTCCTGGGGTGGGCAGGGGTTCCTAGGGGCGGACATATTCTCTGCAGAACTGGGTGAGGCATTCCGTATTATGAACATCTACGGACCTTGTCAGCACAGAGAACCCTTCTGGAATCCACTGTTAAATTTATCCCTGCTGACTACCAGCAATACCATCCTGGGAGGCGATCTGAATTTCTCAATGGGGTTCCGTGAATCTTGGGGCTCTATGGCACAAGTAGATTCAATCACAGACTTTATGAGGAATGCTCTTGAACAAGCATACTTTGTGGACGTCCCCATGCAGCATCCCATGCCTACTTGGCGCAATAGGAGAGTGGGTGAAGCTACATTGGCTCGCAGACTTGACCGTTTCCTTATGAAGGGACCTCTGATTCAGGATCTGCATCACTTTAAACAATGGGTGGGCTCTGGGGGTATATCGGACCACTCTCCCATCCATCTGGAGATCCTTGGGCCTTTGGCTAAACCAAAGGCTCCATACAAATTCAATCATACTTGGCTTCAAGATCAAGACTTCATCAAGCTGGTATCTGATTTTTGGCAGTCTCATCCTATCAATAGGGAGGCATCATTGGCTAGAGGTTTCTGCAAGAATCTCACGGAGTTAAAACACATTGTCATAACCTGGGCCAAGGATAAGAACAAAAGGGATGTGGCATAGCTTATATCGGTGGAAGAAGAGCTGAGCTCTCCACTGGATGATAGAAACCTGGGATTCAGATCGGCAGTGGAAAAATCTCGGTTGATTGAACTTGAAAATCAGAGGGCCACACTACTCAAACAAAAGGAGGAGTCCCTCAGGTTACGTAGCAGAGCCATTTGGTTAAAAGCAGGGGATGATAACACAAAATTCTTCCACATTTTGCAAAAGGAAGGAAAGTGTCCAACATCATCTGGAGCCTGCCCCAACCAGATGGGGGATTGGCTGATAATTTTAACAAACTTTCCCAGCTAGGTACCACACACTTTCGAGGCCTTTTCAGAAATCCTCTGGGAGAAAAATTGGCTGAGATCATAGAAGTGGCTTCACACTTTCCGAGATTTGTAAATGAGGAAGACTCGGATGAACTCATTCGCCCAGTCACCATGGAAGAATTGGAAAGCACTCTCAAATGGTTCAAAAAGGACAAGAGCCCGGGGCCGGACGGATGGACAATTGAATTTTATCTTGCTTTCTTTGAACAGATTGGTCAGGACCAGCTTAGTGTGATTGAGGAATGCAAGATATCGGGGTCCTTATATCATGCAATAAATTCCACATTCATTGCTCTCATTCCCAAGTCGGACTCTCATCATCCTTTGATGATTTCCGCCCTATATCCCTCTGTAATGTCCTATACAAGATCATTTAAAAAATCATTGCCAATAGACTTAAACCCAGTCTATCCTCTCACATTGCCCCCCATCAATTCACATTTCTCGAGGACAGGCAGATTCATGAAGCCATTGGGTCAGCCTAGGAGGCCTTGCATTCCATCTGGACCAAACATCTCACGAGCACTCTCCTAAAGATAGATCTTTCTAAAGCCTTCGATAGGGTCAGCTGGCTGTACATAAAGATGATCCTCATCCACCTGGGATTCCCAATTTCCTTCATTAACTGGATCATGGCCTGTATCACGACCCCTTCTTTCAGCATCCTGATTAATGGATCTGCTTCACATTTCTTTCATTCCGAAAGGGGCCTGAGGTAGGGTTGCCCACTCTCTCCTCTATTGTTTCTCCTGGTCATGGAAGGATTGAGTTGCCTTATCATTTCAGCCACAAGGGAAGGGACTCTCAGGGGACTCAAGATATCAGAAGAATGCTACCTCACTCACCTTCTATTTGTGGATGATATACTCATCCTTCTGGATGGAAGCATGAGAGACATTATGACTTTCACTCGCATCCTGTATCTTTTCTCACAAGCCACAAGTATGTAGCTTAATAGAGCAAAATCCACAATAACAATGACTCGCACATCGGTCAATGAAGCTCAACAGGCCCTTCAGGCTTTCCCCTACAACATTCATCCGAACGATAGGGGTCTCAAATATCTTGGCTTCTGGTTAAAACCCACATGCCAAAGGATCGCAGACTGGACTTGGTTGATATCGAAATTAGAAAAACGCCTCACATGCTGGAGCTACAGGTACATATCAAGGGCTGGCAGGCTAATCCTCATAAAATCAGTACTGGAGGCCACCCCAGTTTTTTGGATGGCTCTTGCATGGATCCCTAGACATACACTTGCTCAGCTACAGCAAATATGTAATAGATATATGTGGGCAGGTAGTCAAGACAAGCGAATATTCGCATGGATCAGCTGGCAAAAGATCGCCATCCCAAAGAAGTGGGGTGGATGGGGACTCAAAGACCTCCCACTATTTGCACAAGCACTGATAGCAAAGATGAGTTGGGCCCTACTAACAAGCCAAAACCTATGGACTCGTCTCTCGTACCATAAATATATTTGGCCTCTTGACAACATGGATTGGATTTGACTTCCCACCTGGAATTGTACAGGAGCATCATCTTTTTGAAAAGCCGTCATTCACTCAATGCCCATGATCAGGGAAAATTTGGCTTGGCGGATCAGAGATGGTGCCCAAGCCAGGATTGGCATTGACCCTTGGGCTGGTAGCGGGGGAAGGCATCAACTACCGCATGAATTAGTTGATTATTTATATACTCATGATATCAAGGTGTTTGCACACATAGCGGACCAAGAAGCCTCTGATATTTTCCAACAGGCTTGGCGATCAGCTCAGCAACTGAACCTCCCACTGCAATTGCATCAAGCATGGGAATCATTCAGGGAGGCCCTGAAGGAATCTCATATTAGAATTATAGAGGGACAGGATGAGCTTATCTGGAGTCAGCCAGACTTTGGATATTACACTCCGAAGGCTGGATACTCACTCCTCATCAGTCACAAAAAACCGGATACTTTATTGGACTAGTGGCAAAAATTATGGAAGATTTCCTCATCCCCAAGATCCAAGCTTTTCTTCTAGTGCGTACTCAGGAATAAGATACCCACTGGGGAAAATATTCAGCGCAGATCACACCATGGTCCTATCTGGTGTGCGTTATGCAAATCCGCGTCAAAATCCACAGAACACCTGTTCCTACTTTGCAGGGTCGTGCTGGATTTATGGGCCGGTATTAAAAACACCATTGCATACAGCGGGACCTGGGCTGGACAAAACATTTCGGAGGCGTGGTCGGAGTGGTCTGGAAGACACAAAAGCAATAAAACGATGAGCTTTCCTGCCATAATAACATGGCACATTTGGAAGGCGCGGAACCAGATCATATTTCAAGATAAACCTGCTCAATGGAACCTGGTGGAAGCTCGCATCATTGTGGCATTCAACAAACTCCCTTTGCCCCCTCCTGCTCATGTTCATCGTCCCCATCCGCCACCCCTCATTGACCAAACCACTCTGTGGGCTTTCTTTGACGGCGCTGCAAATCAGCAGAGCTGCGGAGGTGGTTTCATTATCCACAAATCGAACCAGCACTTCTTCAGAATCGAAGCAGGGTTGGGCACAGGCTCAAATAACTATGTTGAACTCATCACCCTCAGACACCTCCTCCATTTCACATTGGGCCATAATATCACTTGCATAAACATATTTGGGGATTCAAACATCATTATTAACTGGTTCAACAACATTGCAATCTGTCACATACACACACTCAGCATCATTTTGCATGAGATTCAAGAATTCAAATATGCATTTAATCACATCTCATGTTCGCACATCTATAGGGAACACAATGCGAGTGCCGACAGATTATCCAAGGAGGCCACGCTAATGGACCGAGGAGTATGGGAAGTCACGGAAGTACATGGACAGCAGGAATTCAAATATTACCACCGTCCATATATAGATTAGAGATACCAGCTAGCACCTGAACAATAACCTTATGGACTTTATGAACTTTTTTGATCGATTAGAACAGTATTTATGTAAATATCTAAAGACATTTTGAGCAGCAAGTGAGCCAATGTGGATTTTTTGTAATCTTTTTGCAAAGTATAAGATGACCCTGCGTGGAACATCTAAAGTTGGAACTGATCTTTTTTTGATGGCTAACAGGCATGCTGTAATACAGTGACCTCAAGCATATACATAGCGATATCAATGTAATTTTCAAAACAATAATGAAAGTTACAGATTTTTCCAGTGGAAAAAAAGTCACATGCAGGTCTGGGCAGAGGATAACAACATCTAAACCAAAATAAAACTAATTGAAAGAGTAAAATTTAAGTTTTTCAAAATTTTAGCAGGGTCTGCAGGTTCAGAGTTTAAACAGGTGCGTGCACGCTCTGTGTGCAAAGTAAACATGCGTATAAGTACGTACTGTGATACAACCATAGGGTGCGGGCTTATCCTAAAGTTATGAAAAGCAAAAACAATCCTAGATCTACTAAATCCACCCAATTCCACACACAACAAGCCAAAAACAGAAACAAAAACACAAGTTTCTCAGGTCAAAGTAAAAATAAGGAAAACAATCAAGTTCCTAGCGGAGTTGCCATTTTGTCACACGGAATGAGTCGAGGTTGCGGACAAGATCGACCTTCCTAGTATCTAAAGATATCTAGTGACAAGCAAGGCAATCAAAAACTATCTTTCTCTAAATATGCAATTAAAAACAAAGGAAAACAAGTGTTTTAGACCTACCTTGGGTCCAATGCAAGTTTGTGGAAGCCTCGCTCCCTCGCTCCAAATGAGCTTCCTTGAAGTGTAATTCTGCAAACACAAACAAGAAAACCAAATTAAATAGCACCTGAAAAGCCAATATCATAAAGCATATTCATCATAATAATCAAGGAGATTATGAAACAAACCACATAAGACAATTTGTTGAGAAAAATGAATCTGATTGTATTAATTCAAATGAAGAAGAACTTTACAACCTATGCCTTGATGCTGTACAAGCTCCTCCCAGGGTCTGACAAGAAGTCTCCTCTACTTTGACAAGTTTCACTCACTTTCCAATGAAACCAAAAGGTATGTGATCTCTCCTCTCAAGTTTAACTAGGAAGTCCCAATTCCATCAACATTTACCCTCACAAATGTTCAGCTTCTAACCTCCCCAGCAACTGACCCAATGCCTTAATTTATAGTGCAATGGAGGGAAGTTACTAGGTCCTCCTTCAAAGGGATAAAGCCCTCCTTCAAAGGGGTAGCTCCTCCTATCAAGGGATTAGCTCCTTCTCTTTTGGGATGCATGAACCACCTTGGAGCGAACAATCCACGTCAAAATCCTTCTAGAAACATCTAAAATTAACCCAAAAGTGATTTTTTTAGGATAAACTTGTGCCTTTTTTACTTTTACAGGGGTACGCACCCACCCCTACAGACAGAGCGTGTAGATACAGGTATATACAAAGGGTGCGGCCCGTAGGCAAAAGTGAGAGAAAGTGCGGAACCAGAGTTTTATTGATTTTTAATGTCTTTCTCTCATTTGCAAAGCTTGACATGAAGAGCTAAGGTCTGAGACTTGCTTAGGAGGCCAGTATAAGTGATGGTAGACCCATACTGACCGCAAATAGTCATGGTGACGATATTTTTGTGTAACAGGTAGGTACACCCAATAGTTGTGAGGTGTATTAGTGTACCCCACAAATATGCCCAACTCAGTTGTTGGCTCTAGCTTTTTCTGTGCATCTTTCGGTAACATGGTAGTAGACCAATGAACGAAAGATCCTAAAGTGTGCCACATTTGGTTTCTTCCTTGAAAAAGCCTCTTCTGGTGTACTCATCCTGAGAATTCGATGAGGGATTTTGTTCTGCAAATAGACAGTTGTGTTGCATGCCTCGGCCCACAAGTGTAATGGTAGGCCCTGATCATGCAACATTTTTGTGCCACTCTCACAATACTTATGTTCTTCCTTTTAGCCACCCCATTCTATTGTGGGCTATGAGGTGTTATCAACTCTCATTGAATGCCTTCTAATGCGCAGAAGTTTTTGAACTCATTAGACACATACTCTCCACCGTTATCACTTCTGAGAGCTTTGAGTTTCCTACCAATATCTTTCTCAACAATTGCTTTAAATTCAATAAACTTAGCGAATGTTTGATTTTTGTTTTTGCATGAAGAAAATCCAACACTTATGAGAAACATCATCAACGAATATTACATAATACATGTGCTTAGCCATGGATGATGTTGAGAATGGTCCATTTGAGTGAACTCAATCAAGGATCACCTGTGCTCGATTGTCTTTGTCATGAAAGGAAGCTTTGGTGTACTTCCCTAGTCTTTGCATGTGTCTCTCTACTCTAGTGTACCCTTGGGAAGCCTTGTAGAATTTTTTTGCAAGATCTTCAAAGCGTCATGATGCAAGTGACCCAATTTCTTGTTCCACAACTCACCGATGTCTCGAATCTACACCTTATATGCTTTAGTGCTCAAAGTAGCATGGTCCTTTACCTCCAATTTGTGGATTTTCTTCACTCAGACCCTTATCCGCTTCACCTGTCCCGTGGAACGCCTTTCCCTTACTAAATATCACATCATAGCCTCTATCCACCAACATGGAAACATAAACCAAGTCCTTCTTCAAACCTGGAACATAAATTACATATTGCAAAATGAGAGGAGAACCAGACTCACTCTAAAAGGTAATTGTACCTATTTTGGTTTCAATATACCTCCCATCATCACCCATTTCGATATGCATATGGAGATCCTTCTCCTCCAAGTTACTGGAGATCTCTTTATTATCATCCATATGGAATGAAGCTCCATTGTCCAAGTGCCACACACTACTCATCATCGTTGAAACCATACAAGCGATGAGGGTAAAATCCAGTACGAACTGTGAAGCAAGAGCTTCACCTACCGCTCCTCCTTAGGGCTTCTTACCAACCTTCTTGTGAGGACATTTTGTGGCAAAGTGTGCCAGCTCGTGACTGTGAAAGCACTTGATTTTTAACATGTCCTTCTTCTTGCCACCCTAGCAAGAATCTAATTTGGAATGAGATGACTTCCCCTTCCATTTCTTTCCCTTACTAGCTAAGGAACAATTATCCTCATCATCATGCTTTGATGAGGATTCATCTCTAGTGTTCCACTGAATCTCTTCTTGTACCAAGTCGGACCATAATTGCTCCCACTCTAGTAGCTTTTCCCTCCCATTAATTGAGTCCTGGTAATTGTGCTAGATCTTGGGAAGTCCTAGAAGTGCTAGGTTCACCAGATCATCTTTGGAAACAATAATCCCGACACTTCCATGCTCATCCTAACGTTGGGTGAACTTGGTCAAGTACTTTGGAATTGAGTCACCCTTCTCGATCTTGATCCTTCTGAGTTTTTCCTTTAGTGTCAGCTTCTTTTGGTCACTGCTATTTTGAAATAGTTTAATTAATGTCATCGACATTGCAAATGGATTTTCCTTACCATGGATATTTGAGACAATATGATCTTGAACTCCTTCTAGGATAGTCCTTATCGCCTTTGCCACATACTTTCTCCATTCAACTAGATATTTAGCATCAAATGCTGGAGGCTTCAGAATATCATGATATATGAATTCCTTCAGCTCATTGTCTGTTAACAGGACCTCCATCATGTCCTTCCAAGCTATGTAATTCGAGTTTCCCTCCAGGGCATACTCAAGTCTCACACCGTAGAATGACATCCCGCTGACTCTAAAGTATGAAACTACAAATTTGATTTCACCTACACAAAAAACTTGTATTCTCCTCTTCTATAATGTCTTCAGCTCTGATACCATGTAGATTTTTACTTGTAGATTCAACAACTTATGTGATATGATAAAACAAAAGACAAGAATCTAATCTACTCATCATCAGAAACCAAAATTGATCGATGAAAACACTAAGCAGAATAGGAAGAATATCAATCACACATAACACAATATTTTTATAGGGAAAGAAACTGCTCAAAACCCCAACTATCTATATTTCATTAACCAGAAGATCTAAGAAGAAAATACAATGCTTGTTCAACTTGAACAATTCATCTATCTCTCTTCTTCACAAACCAGCTCAAGCCAAAACTTAGCCAATTCTATTGTCTTCCAAGCCCCTACTTCCTTGCGTAATTCCTGAGAGAATTAGCTCATATTTAATTGGGAAATTCCCCAGTCATAACTACGCAATCCATCATAGGCCTTCTACTTATTGCATGCACAATATGTACAACTCGGAAAATTATACAACTAATAGTACAGTGTCCCTGAACTCTAATCTCAACTGGGTCTTCCTCTGAATTGACATACATGAGTTATTTATGAGTGAATATTCAGTTAACTGGTGGACCTGTGAAGCTGCACTGAAGTTGATCCCCACTACTACTTCCTCCAACTGTTTGAACTAGTTTAACTGACTATAACTCAATTAGACTAAGTTAATTAATTACAACTCAAAAGAACTCAACCTAGACCCTTCAAATTTAGGAATCACTCTACATGACTCTAGATAAACTTCCAACTCCATTTTACTGAGCCAACTAAGTCAAATTAACTTAGTTAACTATTGCAAGTTGTTATGAGAATAGAATGTCAATTTAATTCCCAATTTAATTCAAAAACAAATTAAATTAGGATTTCTTGTTGCTATTTTTAACATTTTTTTATGATAACAACTAGAAATCACATAAAATGTTCCTAAAACCTATGTTTTCTATTTTATATGATCATATTTGGTGGCTATATTTTTCCAAACTAATGTTGTCAAGAATATACAGAATGTAGTTTTGTTTATACCTTATAAATAGAATTGTAGATTTTTTTCTCGGCAAAAAAAATATAATAATAAATAATAATAATATAAAAATAAAATAAAATAAAAATAAAAATATTGAACTAATAGAAAAATTTAACATCTCTCTAAAGCAAGTTGAACCTCCTGAACTGGACATCAACCTCTCTTCAGGATTTTGAGCAATGTAAATCAGATTTTTTTGTGTAATGACTTAGTCTCCAAGCTTTTTGTGAAAGACAAGTCAATTTTTTAGACATGTCTAGGGAGTAAAAGGGAGTGGGATGTTGAGAGCCTTTTCTATAAACCGAGAGAAATTGAGAGCCCACTCTCCTCTCAAAAGGTTGTCACTTATTAAAGATCATTATGCCATAATGTAACTAGTTTCATGAATCTTTGGTATCAACCTTTGGAGTCTCGTTTTCTTGATTATTCTTCATAATATTCAATATCATTATTGATAATTCAAGGCTACTGTATTGATCCATTGAAAGGAAACTTTGTCACTTGGAATGAGATGTCAAGGGTTTGTTCTCTCATTCTCTCATTTGTTGGCTTGAGGTAAGAATTGAATCTCCTTATTAGGCCATACCCTCTATGGTTCCTTAACAGGGGTTTTGATTTTATTTCATTCCATATTTTATCTTCTGGTTGAAGGCTTTCCCCTAAAGAGGGATCCTTTCTCGTAGGGCTTTGGTTTCACAACTCATATTGATTAGACAAGAGGCTAATTTAACTTTTATGGTTCTAGCGTCTTGCATTAATCCATTAACATTAGATAATCAGCTTTAACAGGGGCATTCATCTTTCTATCAAAATTCAATGCACACACCCCTTGGTGATTTGGTGGTTAATGTTGATCCACTTTATGGCAACGTAAACTTACAGATAATGCAGATTAGCCATTTTTTGAATATGCAATAAGTTGCAGTAATTACACTTGTTCTCTATAATCAATATAGCCAATCGTCAAATGTCAGAATAGTTGTCTTCTTTCATGAATGTTTTATTGCTCTTGTTTTCATAAACTTGTTTAATACACTAGAGATGTAGCCATAGTATTTCCTTTCTTTTGCTGAAGCAAGAGCCAATCCTTCTATTTCATTAATTCAAAAGAAAGTTACATAATGTACAAAAAATAGTCCATTTACAAGAACTTCCAGAAAAAGATTCCCTCACCAATGGCAAAAACCCCCCTCCCATCACCATACAACACCCAACCCGCAGAAAACATTCTCAAAGGTCTACATCGGTCAGCCCCGACTGCAAAACTACGCCAAAGAGTGGGCAAACCCACCTGACCCCACAAAACAACCTAACTCATTCAAACCGTCGATCCGGGTGGCTATATCCAACGGCTAGGAACCATATCGCTCCATCAAACACAACCGGACTATAGTGAGTGATGGAGGGTGGTATTAAAATCTTCGCTCTACCATGTGTTGAAGACTCTATGGCATCGCTTCCAAAAAAGCAAAACCACTTACCATTTAAACAACGCGCGATCACCAGGAAACCATCCAGGGTGAGGTTTTCCAGCCTGAAAATGATAAGGGTGTAAAATTCGGCAGTCGGGAAAACAAACCTCTCGCCTAACCTCATCTTACAATGGACCTTGCATCTGAGACTGCGCTGAAATGAAAAATGACTCAACATGTACCCGTCTGAAAACCTAGGGACTCCTGTTGACTTACTCTGGGGAGAAAAGCGACTGATCTTTTCTTGCCCTCCATCCAAGTAAATACAGAGAGGCAGTGGAAGCTATGGCTAAGAAAAATCAATTCGTGCATGTCACCCTTCCTCAATATCGAACCACTTCTCTATCCTCTACAGCTTGTTCATCGCAGAGAGCCTTTAAACAACTCTATGGCATCTCTTGCCACTTTTTTGCAATCCCACATTCAACATTATTCACACCTTGGTTGGCCAGAATGTATGCTAGCTTATTGGCCTTTCGACGAACATGGTTGAAACTAAGAGTGCGAATGTTGGGTTGAAACTAACAGGGCGAACCTACTTATGGTTTTCGATCCATGGTTTTGGACGTGATGGTTTTTTGGTCCATGGTATTGGATGCTTCGGCATGTATAAATATGTATTGTAACATTGAAAGGAACATAATGAAAAATCAAGCTGGTAGTCCCGGTTTTGGGATCCAGTGGGAAATCTCTATGTACATGTGTTTTATGTGTTATGCTCTCACATCGTTTATTTTCTTTGTTTTAGAATTCGTATGCAGGCAATTTATGTACAGGGTTAAAACCTACATTTGGTATTAGAGTTGTTTTGGCTTCAAGGGGACGCTTTTGTTACTGAGGGGTTTCGCTCGGGCCTGTGGTAGACCCTGTTCAGTGGGAGATCTGCGAGATCAATTCTGGTGGTGAAAGAAGATGGCGAGCAGCGGAAAGATAGAGATTGAGAA
>APFE030651479.1:313204-365855 GCA_000404065.3 Pinus taeda
ATGGTTTTCGGTCCATGGTTTTTGGACGCGATGGTTTTCAGTCCATGGTATTGGATGCTTCGGCATGTATAAATATGTATTGTAACATTGAAAGGAACATAATGAAAAATCAAGCTGGTAGTCCCGGTTTTGGGATCCAATGAGAAATCTCTGTGTACATGTGTTTTATGTGTTATGCTCTCACATTGTTTATTTTCTTTGTTTTAGAATTCGTATGCAGGCAATTTCTGTACAGGGTTAAAACCTACAACGAAGTCCCTGGAGGTGTACTTGAATTCTTTGATAAACCTGAATTAGTCTCCATTTTTTTGAGACTTTCTCCGGTCTGGTACCACAGCTGATTCTTTTCACAGAGTTAATGGTAATTTCTGAGTCTGCTTCTATAATGACATTTGAGCTATGGTTCGGAATCAGAATCTCTAGACATTGCTCCAGAGCCATTAATTCCGCCATATTGTTGGTGGCTCTACCTAAATGGTTATGGAAGATTAGGATAATACAACCCTCTTCATCTCTTAAAACTCCTCAAAAACCAGTTGTTCCCGAGTTGCCTTTTGAGGCACCATCAATGTTGAATTTCAGATAGCTTTTCGGTGGAGGTTGCCAAAAATCCTTCTCTATATCCATAGCTATATCCTTTATTTTTAGTCCTTGGGGAATAAACTCTTGCATTCCCAGAAGCCTGAGAGTTCTCAGCTCAGTCTCTGAGGGAGGATTCCTTGGGATGTTGCGAACTGTGGTGCTGACTATCTCCCTGGTCTGTTTCAAAATCAAATCATATTGCCGCTAAGGGTTGGACTTTTCATTTTTGAAAATTCTTTTATTCCTTTCTTTCCACACATTCCAGATAATGAAGCCTGTTGTGAAAGCCCAGACCAGATTAAGGAATTCATTTTCCGAAAAGTTCCTTCTCCACTTGTTTAGGGTATTTGTGATACTTCCTCTGTCCCTATCTGTCTATTGGAAAATGTTGGAGAAAGAATCCCATAGTTAGGTGGTGTAAGAGAAACTATTAAGGATGTGCTCCATAGTCTCCTCCTGCTTTTCACAAAGTTGGCATCTGGAAGGTCCCAAAACACCCCTTTTTCTAATATTGTCCCAAGTTAAGATTTTCTTATGATGAACTAACCACATGAAATGCTTGATCTTCATCCAACCTTAGTATTTCCAAAGGTGCTGCCAAGGTTTTTCTAGAACGCTGGAATCAAGCCCAAGGAGAAAACCTTTTGCTTCCTTTAGATTGAAGGTACCTTTATTGTTGTTACCCCATCTCAATTGATCCTGCCCCTCTGTAACCAAGATCATCCTTTGTTTTAGTAAGCTTCGCAGTGCCTTTGCTTTTATTTTTATGGGCCTGTCATCATTGCATTCAATGTTTCTCCAACTTCTCCACTTACCCGGAATTTGAGAAATATCCTAGAAATCCTTTACTTTGTTTAACCCTTGGTAATTTGTTTCCTGCTTTAGGCTTAAAAAATCCTCCTTTAACAACATTGGTTCTTGTTGCCATTTGTCCTCCCAAAAGAGTGCTAGATCACCTTATCTGATTTCCCATAAACTGTTTTTTTGCACTATGCTTCTATTATCCCAGGCTCTGTTCCAGATATAAGAGCCCTTTATGTTTCCAGACATTCTTATGAGATCATTAGTGAGCCAAGAGCTGGCATATTCTTCTTTCCAGATCCTTGCCCAATGGGCTTTTGGCTCTTGAACCCATCGCCACCAAAGCTTGGCTCCTAACACTTTACTAAGAATCTCTTGGTCATCTAAGCCAAGACCCCCATGGCTCTTGGGTTTGCAGATTTTATCCCAGGAAACCAAGGCACCCATTTCTTCCTTATTTCCTCCTTACCCCACAAGAAATCTCTTTGAATATTCCTGAATTGCTCTAAGACACCTTTGGGAGTTGGGAGGGCTGATAACATGAAAACTGGGATAGCTTGCAGAATAGCCTTTGTCAATACCAACTTGCCAGCCAGGTTCAAGGTTCTGATGGTCCATTTTTAACTTTATCCTGCAACTTATTTAGCACCGGTTCCCAGATACTTTTGAGCATTGGTTTGGCCGTGAGAGGAACTCCCAAATACTTTGAGGGGAGGGAATCCCTTTGGAAGTCAAGGATTCTTGAGATATTTCTCTTAATAGCAATGTTAGTGTTTAAGAAAAAAAATTGATTTAGAAAGATTGAATTCCATACCTGTGGCCATTGCAAATACATTAAGGATTTGATTGTAGGCTGAAGCTTCTTTGACTGTGGGGATTCCTTGCAACATGGTATCATCTATAAATTGTTGGTGCATCAGTGCCTGACCTTTCTCAGTTAATTGAAGACCCTTGATTTTGCCCATGGCTTTGGCATGCTTAATAGACCGACCAAGTCCTTCCATCATGAGGATAAAGAGAAAGGGAGAGAGCAGGTCTCCCTGCCTGAGGCCTCTAGAAGGAATGAAGATCTCTAAGGGTGAGCCGTTGACCAAAATTGAAAAGCTGGAAGTAGTCTCCAGAGCCATTACCCATCTGACCCAATTATGATCGAACCCAAAGGTAGTGAGCACCTTCTTGATGTATATCCAATTGACCTTGTCATAAGCTTTGGCAATATCCAATTGCATGATCATCCCCGCCTGCTTTTTGCTAGTGATAGAGTGAACCACCTCATGGGCTTGAATAATGTTGTTTAAAATTTGTCTGCCCTCCACATAACCTGATTGTTCCTCAGATACTAATGAAGGAAGGAGAGGTTTGACTCTGTTAGCCACTACCTTAGATATAATATTGTAGACCACATTACATAAAGCTATGGGTCTGTACTTGTCTACTGTTTGAGCTGAGTCATGTTTGCGAATCAGGGAGATGAAGGAGGTGTTGAGGGCTTTCAGGATAGTTTTACTACCCCTGGAATTCTCTACAACATTCAAAATATCATGTTTGACTATATCCCAACAAGCTTTGAAGAAATCCACATTAAATCCATCCGGGCCTGGTGCTTTGCCATTCTGCATGTCTTTGAGGACCTCACCAACCTCCTCTTTGGTTACTGGTCTATTTAGGTTAATATTGTCCTCTCTGGACACTCGCTTAGGGATATGTCCTGTAATTTCCGTTATGGATTGTTCCTTGTCTGGATTGTTTTCCCGGGTGATGTTTCGGAAATGTTGCACAAGCACCACTTCAATGTCCTTATGTGTGATCTAAAACTCCCCATTCTCATCCTTTATCGCCGAGATTCTATTGAATGCTCTATTAGCCATAGTGGATCTGTGAAAAAATCTTTTATTGCACTCTCCTTCTTTGAGCCATTGAACTCTTGACTTTTGCCTCCAAAATATTTCCTCTTGTTTGCATAGGTTCTCCCAATCATGATGAAGTTTATAGGGCCTTCTCACTTTTGTCTTTGTCAAAGCCATCTTTGATCAGTGCCTGGTTGAGTCCCTGAATTTTAATTTCCACTGATTTTTTGTCCACAAAAATGTTACCAAAGTCCTTCTTATTCCATTCTTTAAGTCTAAACTTGTTGTGCTTTAGTCTTTTATGAAGGAGGTACATTTTTTATCCCTAGAAGTGCAAGTATTCATACCACTATTTTCTGATGTTACTAATGAAATCCGGGTGGGAGAGCCAGATATTCTTGAATCTAAAGGGACTATTCTTGGGAGAGTCCAAACCCTTGATTTCCAATTGAATCGGCTAGTGATCTGAGCCTCCAAAGGGAAGAACTTTTGTTGTAAATTCTTAATTAATAAGCATAAGCTCCTCTGATATCATGAACCTGTCTAACTTAGAGGCCACCTGTGCTTCCCCTCCTCTCTTGTTGTTCCAAGTAAAAAGGCCGATGCTCGAATCTGGGTCAACCAATTTCATATTATCTGTGAATTATTGGAACGCTAATGAATCTTTGTTTAGCACTCTGGTACCTCCTTTCTTTTCTGAGAGAGATTTGATCATATTAAAATCCCCTCCCATGATCCAAGGAATACTAGCCTGTCTGTTCCTGAGATCAATGAGGGATTCTAGCAACCTGAGTTTATCATCTATTCTTTGAGGACCGTAAACATTAGTGACCAGGAAGGTTTCCAAAACCCCCACTAGTTGAATGACTACTGATAAGTAACTTCTGGATCCCTCTACATCTATTACGCTAATTTTTTGGGGGTCCCAAAGAGTGAGAATGCCCCTAGCTGTGTTCTTTACTTTAACTTCTAGAAACTCAAATCTATTGAGCCATTTGCTATGGATTAGTTTTATTTTTTGTATGGAACACTTCGTTTCTTGGATGAAGATCATATCCGGCATATCTTGTTTCATTCTAAAACTAAGCATTCGTTGCTTTCTTTTACTACCTAGACCTCTTATATTCCAAGATGTAAACTTCATAGTTAAAGATTTGTAAAGGAGTAACTGGTTAGGTCTTTCATCTTACCTGAATCTATCATCAGCTTTCCACACTCCATCAAGAGCTCCTTCTGTTTTTTTCCGCCCCTCTTCTTTCCTGCATTTCTGGTAGCTAATCTTGGAGTTGATTTCATTTTTTTCACACCTCTACACTCCTGCTTGTCAATGGTCTTTCCTTTATCTAGCCCCCTTTCCTGAGTTTTCCATAAAAACAACTATTGTATTCTATTGCATTCATCTTGAGGTAAGGAATCTATCCCCACCATGGTTCCCTACTTCAAGAAACCTTCCAGATCTAGGTGTTCTTTATCTATAATTTCCTGAAGTTCATGATCCTCCAGATCTGTTTCACTCTGGGTCATTTCCTGGTCCATCTCTAGTTCTTATTATCATTATTTTGTGTTGGGTTGTAGTTTTCCTCCTTCTCCTTTTCATCGGGGCCTTCCTCCATAGATTGGTCTTCATTTGGAATTTCTTCAATCTCTTCCAGTGCTTGGAACTTATTCTGACTAACCTTTTGCTCCTCATTATGTTGTTGCTTTGGTCCTTTTTTACCTCCTTTTCCTCTGCTTGCCACTTTCTAAAAGCTTTCGGTTTCCTTCATCGTATTCAGTTTGCTTTTGTTTTTTACTTTATTGAGAGGGCAGTCTCTGATCAAGTATCCATGTTCATGGCATTTACAACATCTAAACAGAATATGCTCATAGTCCACAGTTTGCACCAATTCCTCATCAAAAACTTCGTGTTTAACTTCGTCTGGAAGTGCTCCTGATAGATCCATTTCCACGCAGATCCTTGCATAGGAAGTATATTTACCCCTTCTAGTGGCTTCCTAAGATTTGACAAAATGACCTAGTTTGTTGCCTATGGCCGCAAGTGATTCATTTTGCCAGTAATCCAAAGGTAGAGAATAGAGCCTTACCCAGACAGGAACTGAAGTGAAAGTCTCCTGCTCTAGAACGAAGTTCATCACCCAAGGCCGCATATATAGGCCAACTGCTGCAAAAAAATAGGGACCTCCTTCGAATATTCTATCTTTGTCCTCGATGTTTGTAAACACTACAGTGAAGAAACCCTTTGACCCAAGATGAAGATCGATGCTACCTTTGGGTTTCTAGTGAAACTTGATCCATGTCTATAAAGCCTTTTCAGTGGGCCATAATCCTATGAATTTACATATTATGGCGTAAGTCTCCATATGTTCCCTATGCTCCTGCAGTGCAGGATTATTTAACACTACTCTAGGAGTGATTTCTGTTTTGGGTCTGCAAGGTCCCTTTTTTTTTTTCCTTTGTTCCCTGGTTTTTGTCTTCTTCCTCTTTGTCCTTTGTGCTGCTATTTTCCTTGGACTTATCCCCATCTGCCTCCTTTTCATTATTTCTGTTTTCTTCCTCCACAGATCCTCTGACATTGCCCAAATGTGACTTGCCTCTGCTTGCCACGACATCTTTGAAGGAGGGATTGGATCTCCCTCCTCTGTGACCCTCCGTTAGGGTCAGACTTCGAGCCCTTCAGAAACCTTGCACGACTTCTGCCCTTCGTTCCTTCTGCGTTCTTCCTTCTCATGTCAATTATGATTATATCTTAGCCATAGTCTTTCCTAGTTGTTGCTAATTTTTTTATTGTTTCTGCTGTAGAGGTCTCATCTCTCACACTTACAAAATTCGCGAGTGAAACCATGGGAGGGAAGGCACAAAATTTGAAGGATGTTCAGTCACATGATGACATGAATGCCAAGAATCCCAATTCCAATCTATTCTTCAACACAACATCCAAGCTCGAGAAATTGAGCAAGACATGGAATGACATATACCAGTTGTTCTCAACAAAAATCATCGAGGAATCTGAGCCAGAGGAGGATGATTATGCCTCTAATAATACTTACAAGGATATTACAAAGTCAAAATTGCATATGATAACAGCTCAAACCAAGATGGTGCCTTACACAGATATGGTTCATTGGGCTATTCACCGTGTTTATTTGAAGAAAAGAGTTATCTTTTACACCCAACAAATTTTCATTGACTCTTTCATTCGACAAGACATCTAGAGTATACATAAGCTTCTTGAAACTGAAATTATTTACATTTGCATTTCTAATGAAATTTCATGAATATGATTGTGTTTAGTATGGCTTAACCATGCCCATGCTTATTAAAGAGTGGTGGTATGATGAAAACAAGTTTAGATAAGAAAATTCAAAAATGTATATTGTTGCATCTTGTAACCCTAGCCCCCAATATGTACTTATTATGATATGCAAACTATATGGAGAAAAGCCTCCTAATCATTTTAAATTAGACTATCTCCCTCTTATGCATCAAATTCTTAGTGGTTATGAGTTTGGTTGGGCTACCATTCTCTTAGACAAACTTTATAGGAGAATTGACTCCTACCTCACATAGAGAACTGATAGGACTACCCCTCCTTTCTACATGTTTGCCTACATTATTAATATCATTTTCTTCCATACTTGTTTCCCTCAAATGGGATGGAAGTGGACTGTTAATTGTCCCCAATGTTGAAAATGTAACTAGCATCAGTCTTCATAAGGAAATCCAAATGTATTATTGATGTCATTATCATATTCATTATTATTATTTATTTCTAGTCAACGCATGTTCTTCATGCTTTTACGATCGTTGAGTAAAAAATAAAATTTATTATGGGTCAAAGAAATGCATTTGAATCAAATTCCCTTCCCAAATTTTTGTAAGAAAAAGAAAAAATACTTTTCTTGAGTTAAAAAGAGTAAAAAATGTCCTCCACGGACCAAGTCGGCCTAGAAGAGGCAAACATTCGACCTCCTGGACATGTATATATACAAGACAGTTTGACCTCATTTGATCACTAATATTTCACATCGATTTTTGTGCCAAGACAAGAAAGAAAAATGTTGGACACCTAATCCTCTAAGGGTTGGTGTGGAAGTTAAACAATCAAAGGGAGTCCAAGAGACCACTTGGAATATGAAACCAAGGGTCACTAGACTTGTATAAATGTGTATCATTGTGAATATTAATGAATTGAATGCTTATCTTAATTTGTTGTCCATTATTTGTGTGTATGTCTAACATGGTATCAAGGCCCGGGAATTTTAGGGTTGCCCTAGTTTGAGCCGTTGATTTTGTGACCTTTTCTGTGCACATCAGTGCTCCACTTCTAAATCTCTTATCATAAGTTTTACCCTATACACCTAAAGCTCTACCTATCCATGTGCCTGCATTACTTGAAAAACTACATTACCTGGCTCAACGCATGTCTTTGCCATTATGGCCTAACTTTATTATCTCTTAGCAAACCTGCTTCTCATATGGTCTACCCAATCCCTGGCTATCACAGTCTGTGTAATGCCAACTACACTGCAAGTCTATTATTCTTTCCACCATAAGACATTTGTGTCGGGCTCCTAAAGAAGTCGAGTCGACTTGCTCAGATATTTCCATCGTTTTTCTGTTGTTTTGGCACAATTTTTCGTCCAGACGGAGTATGGAAATAATTTGCGCTAAAATTGGCACGACCTTGGCCTTGACTAATATCTCATTATTCTTTTTCGATTAAACTTCATATCTGACGAGTATCTCTAACGTCTCAGACTCAATGGTGCCATTTCTTATGCCCTCGAGGATCTTGCCAACATCATGAACCCCGAGTTAGGGTTTGCTTTGGTTGAAACTTTGCGAAGAAGTTTCAGAATTGGAACCTGTCAGGATCGGGTTTGATGTAGACCATACCTAGATCAATCACCAGAGCGTGTAATTCAGAATTACATCTTTCCTCTCGAGTACTTGGATGGTGGTCAGGCATGTGTTTTTGCCCTCATCCAGCCACTGTTGAATATTGGATCTGTCATATGTAACTTCGGTGCTCAGGATCACCAATGATATCATTATGTCTAGGGATATTGGGCACAAAGGTTCCTAGGTTTTTTTTTACCATCTCTTTGGTTAGAAATAAAATTGCTTATTTTAGATAGAACTTGAGGATATCCATTGCCTCCTTGCTCCATAAAATGTGATTGTGTCTCTCTAGGACCATTTCTTTCTAAATTTCCTACTCTATCCTCTCTTTGAAAATTTCTAAATGTTACCTTTAGTGATTAATTCTTGGAAGCAAGCTCTTCAGATTCGTCTGCTATAAGTTTTATTTCATTTCTAAGTGTCATGTTCTCAGAATTCAATGTCTCAATTTGTGCGGTCACTCTTCGCATTCCATCTGTTTCTTCATTTGAGAGAATTTAGGTGACTCTCGATTAGATTGTTTATGCTTCTGTTGTTTTAATTCTTGTTCATCTTGGACCCATAATTTAGAAGGCACTCCATCACGACCTGACATGAGTTGGGATGTTGCAGGAACAATTATTGATACAATGTGCTTGTGGAACCAAAGTCCAGGGAAAATTTTAAGAACCACCCTAAATCTATATGTATAATAAATGGGTGAATCCCCATGATACATAGGAAAAATGGGAGGTGATTTTATCAATAATATAATATGTATATATACTTTTTTTGGCAAATCTCTCATGATATTATATTATCTTGTAAAGTCATGGCAACTCTTTCACTGAATAATAAAACATTTTGAAGTCTTTGCAAATGTTTTGTTAAAGTATGAAACCATATATGATAATAGGAAAACATATTCCTTAAACTGTAATATACTAACATACATGTTTGGAAAAAAGAAACATAATTTTCTCTTCCTACAAACAATGTTGCAAGTTTCAGTAGCCATATTTGTCAAGGTTCTTACTGTACACTCTTTCATATCCTTATATTAGTTTTGATAATATTCCACAACAAAGTTCTTGTAGGTGTTGATCTTGACCACCAATTTTGTCAAGGTAGGAGAGATTAATCTTTTCTCTACCACTTTTGTCAAGCTACCACTATTGTTAAGCTATCAAATTTCTTTCTTATTCCATAGACTCCAACTGCGAGATAAAAAACACACACACAACATCAAGTTTGTTTACCCCAAGATGCTAACAAGTAGCAAGCCCCAACTATATTATATAAGAAAGTAGTAGGTATCCCAAAGGCCTAAAGGGGATCTAGTGGAAAGAAGTGACCATTGTCATAGTCTTCCAATCAATATATAAATATATAAATGTAGATTTATTATATTTTTAATTGGAAATCTTCAATTAAATAATAAAATTTAATTATGTCTCTCCCAATCTAAATTGCTTATTAGCATAATTCACTACCTTCATACGTCTTTCATTTTTTAACAGCGTTGTAACATGTGGATTAATTTCCTTTTTGGTACACAATCTCTGCCTTTTAGGACAATGTGGTGTAGTGGCCTAACCCCTACAGATCATTACGACATACTAAGAATAACAAAGAAGATGAAAGGTTGTACAAACTAGCATATTTTTCAAACAACTAATCCAACATCAATATGTTAACTTTTTCATGAAGATATCATATTGAGAACGTTTGAAAAATGGTGGGAAATCTGGGCAATGACTATCTCTCTTCTGCAAGGGTGATGCGGAAAGAGAAATAATATTTCACTGTTTTGAATTTTTTTTTTATTAAATCAAAAAAACCAATATTAATGGAGATATTGGTATTTTTTATTAAATTTTGTGAAGTGACTAAATGTAGCTTTAACCATTCACCTTAAGATGTTTCTACAATATAATTTCCTAAGTCTATTTAATATCTTCATTATCATAAAAACCAACCTATATCCATCTTAACTCCACATCTACCACTCTTAGGGGGATGAGATCTATTTATCCCTCTCAGCACTTGTAGACCCAGAATTAAGATGGATCTAAGCTGATAGAATTCCCCCTTTAAATAGTCTAAGCTCACATGAATACCATGGTATTACCATGGTCAATACCATGGGTTATCATAAACTGGAGCTTAAAAACTACTATTAGTAATTTATAAAAATTAATAAAATTAATAATTGATTTTTATTTATTTTTCTATTTTAACCAAGTTAAAATGTTTAAGTGACATTAAATTACAATATCCATTTTTACTCTTGATCTACCAAGCCCCGAGAGGGATCAAATAATAATCACTCTATGCTAGTTTTCATATCACGATATTTGATCCCTCTCGGCGCTTAGTAGATCCAGAGTAAAATGGATCTATCCTGGTTTAATTCCCCCCTTTAAATAGGCTACATTTCACGTGAATTTTTGAATTTTAAGGACAAAATTTAAGGGGTTTTTCATTTTAGCCCAAGACAGTAATTTTAAAAAGGCTACATTCTACGCTCATAAAAATGTTGTATTTTTGAATTAATATATTTGTGTGTATCTAACGAGTATCTCTAACGTCTCTGAATCTATGACACTGTTTCTTATGCCCTCGAGGATCTTGCCAACATCGTGAACCCCAAATTAGGGTTCGCTTTGGTTTAAACTTTGGGAAGAAGTTTCAGAATTGGAACTTGTCAGGATCAAGTTTGATGTAGACCATACCTAGAGCAATCACCAGAGCGTGTAATTCGAAATTACATCTTTTCTCTCGAGTACCTAGATGGTGGTCGGGCATGTGTTGTTGCCCTCATCCAACCACTGTTGAATGTTGGACCTGTCATATGTAACTTCGGTGCTCAGGATCATTGGTGATATCATTATATTGCTTATTTTATATAGAACTTGAGGATATCCATTACTTCCTTGTTGCATAAAATGTGACTGTGTCTCTCTAGGACCATTTCTTTTTTAATCTACTACTATATCCTCTCCTTGCAAATTCCTCAACGTTACCTTTAGTGATTCATTCTTGGAAGCAAGATTTTCAAGTTCGTCTGCTATAAGAATTATTTCATTTCTAAGTGACATGTTCTCAGAAGCCAATGTCTCAATTTGTGCGGTCACTCTTCGCATTCCATATGTTTCTTCATTCAAGAGAATTTAGGTGACTCCCGATTAGATTGTTTATGCTTATGTTATTTTAATTCTCGTTCATCCTGGACACATAATTTAGAACGCACCCCATCACGACCTCACATGAGCTGGGATGTTGCAGGAACAATTATTGATACAATGTGCTCATGGAACCAAAGTCATTATTATTTTGACTTAAGTATATTTTATAGTTATGATATTACCAGACAATGCTATGAATAGGCTAGATAGGCTTGCTACTTTTGTTTTTCTCTCTGGATGGATGGTTGTTTCCTAACATCCTTTTTTAATGTACCTCAATGCATATACAAAATGTAATTTCCAATTCTACTAATGAAATTACGATTTTTCTTTGAAAAAAACAAAACAACACCTATTTATGGGATTTTAAATGTATATATGTTTAAATCATATTAATTATTTTTATAATTTATAGTAATAATAATAATTTAAAATAAAGTTGTAATTTAGCTAATTTTTATGTTTTTTTTTTTTTAATTTTTTTTTTTATTTATTTTGGTAATGTGAGATGTATCATAAGTAAGTGTTTTGACGTCTATCAACATTTACCAGTCATTTAATTTATATACTCTGCTAATTTAAATTTAAGTCAAAATCATATCTATGAAATAAAAAAGTAATCACACAATTTTCATGCTCTATACACAAAAATATATTAATTCAAAAATACAACATTTTTATGTCATAATTTACTAATATAATTAAAAAAAAGAAAAGAAAAGGGAATGCTCACCAATAAGAAGGATTTAGGTTACCTAAAATAAATTTTCCAATAACTCTATATAGAAAGGAAATATCCAACAAAGAATAAAAATTCTACTTTTTCCAAATCAAACTTATTTATGTAAATCTAATAATTAAAATATGTAATTTCTAAAAGACATTTTGAAAAACACTTAACATACTATTTGATTCAAAATTAACAATTAACATACAAAATATTTGCATTGCCACTTCAATGTCATGTATATCCCATTGAGATAGATTTACTTAACACATATATATATATATACTTGAAGAATAATTACAAATCATAATACATTTACCTATCAAAATAAAATACCAAGAAAGAAAAAGATTTTAATCTCATTCAAAATTAGTAATTCTTAATACTTCATGTGTTCATTTACTAGGAAATTCTAGAGTCTCTAGCTCTTCTTAATGTTCGAAGAGGTATCCATTCAAATTTAATCATGTGTAGCTGCAAGAAATCAAGTTTCAAAAATTGGTTTGTAATTGTTTCTCCAGACATCTTAATGGTAAATATGTAGATAATATGGAAAGAGTATACAAGAAGCTTAGAGCTTTAAAAAAAGAAGTTAGGAACTGGGAAAGGAGGAAAAATAAAAAGTTAATTGCAGAGTTGGAGGCCACTAATCGAAGACTAGAGCAACTATCAGACCCAGACAAAGTTGCCATATTTTTGCTAAGGCCATCAAACAAGAAGTGGGGTTTTTGGAACAAAGAAAGAGGTATATACTTGGACTTCACGAAAAGGAGTATATGCATAAAAGTTGTGCCTTTTGGATAACATTTAGAGACAAAAACATGAATTTTTTTCATAGATTTACATCACAAAAAAGGAGACATGAGTCAGTATGGGAGATTTGTAGGGAAGGAGGGGAGATGATTGACTCCTTGGAAGATCTTCATCAGGAGGAAGTGAGATTTTTTAGGTAACAATACACCCCACTGCAAGGGAAGGGGTCCAAATTGAACAGTAGGTAAATGTATCTTAATTTCTATTGGATATTTTGAGTAATGAGTATATGGCACACAGGAAGACCGGTTTCACTTGCTAAAGTGGAAGGGGTTCTTAAGTCATTTGCAAAAGACAAAAGCTCGAGTCCAAGTAGTTGGACAATCAATTTTTTTGTATTCTTCTTTGATTTGATGGGGAGGGAGCTTTTGGTCATGGTGGAGGAATCAAGGAAAACCATGAAAGTATCTATTGTATCTAGTGCCTTAAATTCTACCTTTGTGGCCTTAATTCCTAAGATGTCCAAATTGAAGAATTGTAAGGAATTTCACCCAATTTATTTATGCAATCTATTGCACAAACTAATTTCTAATATTATATTGAATCTACTAAGAGATAATATATCCAAACATCTATTTATGGAGAAATTTGGGTTCCTTAAGGATAGATAAGTCCATGATGTTATTTGATGAATACTTAACAATAACTGAGAGGGCGGGTGAATCAGTAATTGTGTCTTTTAAATGACCAAATTCAAATTATTTTAACAACTTTTGATATTTTCTTTTGCAATTAAAAGAGTTGTATATGTGTTCAACATTTAACAATTAATTCAAAAGCATACACAAAATCAAGACAGTCAACACATGTAGACACCATATATAAGTGGAAATCCATAAAGGGAAAAACCACAAATTTTGGTTGTAGTGAGGTGAAGGCAAGCCCCTACTCACTCTTTTACAACAATTTTTTTGTAGGCTTCTACCTCGAATTTCATCGACAAGCTAAAATTTGTTGGAAAGCTCCTACTCCCTCTTCTATAGGCTCCAACCCGTTACTTTTCAGGCTACTACCTAAAAGGAGACAAAAAATCCCCTAAGAAATTTACAATTCACTTTGTTGTTTACCTTGCCTTTTTGTTTGTTCTAAGTTTTGTTTCTTTCCTCCTTTCAACTGCTTTTCTTCTCTTCTTCTCTTCCTCAATTCTGATTCACTTCTACTACTCTTTCCCTTGTTGTGCTTACTAGGCAATTCATGAATGTTTTCTCACGGAATTCAATTCTCTAGCATCACTATCATTAAAAAATGCATCTTATAAATACAAAGCTCTCTGATTGTTTGTATTTCATGCAGGAATTTGAAATGAATGGTTGCCTCTTTGTATTCCAAGGCAATTTGTAGTATACCTCTTGATTTCCAAGTTTGAAGCTCAAGTCAAGACAAATATACCTCATACTTTTTATAAAACTGAAGAATCATAGTTAAACATCAATGACTGCATAAGACAATGATCAAAATTTTCTTCATATTTGCTACATGACACGAACGATGGTTACCCACTGTTAATCTGGGCTATAGATGTTGATAATAAATTGTCAATCTAGGTTGCAGACACTAATAGTCGAGCTCTAATCTATGTCCGTCCTCTAAATTAGGTAAAAATAAAAATTATGTTTCCATATTTGTACTAGCATCAATTTTAATGACTTCAGACTCCTATTTGATAGATTCAACACTAGCAACTTGTCATGTAAATTAGAAAGAAATATGACTACAACTCAGAGAGTTCATGGCTTGGACATAATTTAGAAGGGTGCACTTTCTTGGCAATGTAAACTAATAACATTTATGTTCAATGAAAATGCCAAGTTCTCTAGACCTTGTTCTCAAGTTCTCATGTGTTGTGTATTTACTTTGTTTGTAACACCAACAATACCACAAAAATTGCCCATGAAACACACATTGTATCATTGTATCAACCTTTATTTGATCACCTTACACATCACATCCTTACACATCAATTTAACCAGCCTGAATCTTCATTGGATCAGCCTTGAATATTCATCACTAAAATCATCCTTAAGCATTCAATTGACATCAAACTTTCATATCAATTTGACATCAATGCCAAAATTACCAACATTCTCCCCCTTGGGCATTGATGGAAACACTGTGATCCTCCCCCTTTTTTTCTTCCTTCTTATGTCTCCTTACTTCCCTAAGAATCACTTATCCTTTCTTAACCTTCCCCTTTGATATCAATGGCAAGGGTTTTGGTTCATAATGAGAAACAACAAGGAGATATCTTTTTTTATTGTGTTAAAAAATATCATAAACTCTAGTGATTGTCCAAACTTCAGTGAGAAAAAATTCATCGACCATTCAACATTCAACATTGAGTTTATAACATAGAATAATACAAATTCAGACAAAGATTTCAAATGTGACAATTAAAATATGAATTAGGGCCAAGGAAGTTTGTCTATGCTTCATGATTTGCTTCTGACCTAGGAAGTACTCCCTTGATGATAATTCACCTTGAGTAGATAAGTAATTCAAGCCTCCCTTTTTCAATATAATTCAAAGAAGATTAATCACACCAAATTCATAATCATTGGAAAGTAACAATATTTTTCTTTTGATCAGTTTCTTATGGAAAAGGCAAACATCATTTACATGACAAGCATAATACTTGGCATAAAAATATGTGAAGGAAGCCATTCTAAACATTTTTGTTGCTTCTGGTATTCATTGATTAGCTAAGAAGGGATAAGGGTAACTATGGATTACCCATTGATTTTGAAAATCTAATGGATATCATGAGATCTTAATGCTCTTGAACCCAGATTTTTGTGTTCAAGGTGGTTCTCTTGTGTAAATACACCTTGAATCCTTCTTTCAGTGGTTGTCATTGTTAATTTTACAACAATTGTGGTGTTTTCCTTTCATGTCATTACTCTTCTAGTATATTCATTCCCAAATGACCATCGATTTCAAACACTTGGGCATCACTTTCTAACTTGTGCAATATAAACCTATCCCATCACTTCCAATTGATTGTGGCTCCAGATACACAAATTGTTCTCTAGCATGATTTGATAATGTTTGTCATCCTATAGCACCCTCAATGCATATTTTTGGCACCTTTTCATATCCTTTGTTCTAACACCCTTATTATAATATCTTTAGCACTCTCAATGTAAAATATTCATATTAGGATTCAAGTCAGGCCCTTCAAATACACCTATGGAATTGTAACTTTCCTATAATGCCAAACTATCCATAAAGTGTGTAACATGGCCTCCCACATGTCAAGTTCTCTATCTCTTTATCCATCTCAGGCCCACATCATACCTTATGTTTCTGGCATACCTCTGCGTGGGAATTTGTAACTTCTTTGTCACCTGGCCACTTGATCATTACACTTGAGGTTCTTTGTCAACTAAGAGTACATTACCTACAAAAGGTTCACTCCATTAAAGATCCACTCCATTTCACCTAGGTTTCAATCTAATACAAATATTCATCCTCTTGGACATTTAGGTCTCTTTAGGCCATTTTTTTCTTGATAGAGTACTAACAGTACTACTCTTCTCTCAGTTAACTATTTGTCTCAAGGCAATTCCATTTCAGCATTCATTTTTTCTTCATGTTGTTCTTATGTGATGGAGTGTTTTGATGTTATGTTTGTCTTCATGTGATTGTTCCTTTGTGAACCAAATGCAATTTTGATTTGTTGGTAGTTAATTGAATGTCAATTGCTATTTGCTTCGGCATGGTCACAGAGAACTCAAGCTCATACACATAGGTCACATAGCTTCTGAGATCTCTATGCTATACTTATAGTCTCTATGTATGTTATCTCTAAAATTTATTGTTGGTTTTTGTTTCCATTCTTGTGATAGTTCACATTGAATGCACCAATTAACCAAACATGAATGTTGGTAAAGTTTACTATTGTAAAGCTTTGCTCCCCCGATGACTAATACCTTTCTCAATTAAGTTCATATCCTTTCCTAATTGCTTTCTCTCCGTATGTCACCAGATATTTCTTCATTTTCTAACATTGAAACTTCCTAATGATGCAAGAATCATAGAAATATTTGAACTTGACTCATATTGAAAATGCTTTTTCTATGTATATGAGTGTTAAGTTTTGTTGAAGATAGGTCATATCTACTTTGAACATGCTTATTCTTTTGTTGAAAATTTATCATATGTACATTTCTGATTGTTGGCCTCCTTTTTCTTCTTCTTCTTCTTCTTCTTCTCCTTCTTCTGCTCCTTCTCCTTCTGCTCCTGCTCCTGATCCTTGTTCTTCTTCTTCTCCTCCTCCTCCTCCTTGTTAAACAGACATGGACAGCTAGAAAGATGTGAAAGATAAAACATGCATTACAATTTTTATTCACAAAAGATGTACATTTATAGTACAATATGGTGACCATTGGGATTCACATCCCAAGGTCCCTTGGACTACTTAGTCTGTTCGGCTTCCACACTAACCCATTAGGATTATGTGTCCAACATTCCCCCCCTTAATCCGAAGGGTTATGTATGAGTCCAAGAAAAGAGTTGTAATACAAAATCTGCAAAAATGCATGGCAGCACTAGGCTGAATGTGCTCTCTGAAATGTTGGTATAATAGGGCGGTGGTTTAAGGATGACCACCAACACTGGAACGCTTAGTGCAGTTCCCGGAACTCTTCCAAAACTGGCAAGAAGCTGAAGTCTTCTGCTAGAGGAAGTGATCCTATTGTTTTAAAGAGGGAAACCTTCAACCATAAAAGGAAGGCCTCACCCCGCATAAAAGGTAAAACTTCAACCTGAAAAGGGAAGTCTCAACCTGTGATGGTTTAATGATGAACAACAACTCTGGAATGCTTATGCAATTCCTGAACTCTTCCAAAACTGGCAAGAAGCTATAAGTCTTCTGCTAAAGGAAGTGTTCTCAATTTTGTCTCCGGAACTCTTCTAAAACTGGCAAGAAGCTGTAAGTCTTCTGCTAGAGGAAGTGTCCCACATCGCCAACTGAAGGCATGTTCAAGCATCTTTTGTCTCTGGCTACAACTCTGAAACTGGTGTGGCAGGTTGTGGCTCAGGCTCGCTTGATGTGACTTTGAAGCTTGTAGATGACCATCGTTTCCCCCCTGTCAGATACAAGCTGAGAAGATGGATAAAACTCAACTGCAAGATTGTTCAATATTCTGGAACAAGTTCAGACATGTGTTTGGAATATCTTCTTGGTTGTTGATGCCCATTGCCAAGAAGCGATCCATCCTAGATGAATCTTTGTTCTTGCAGGACGTTTGTTGCTGAAGCATCTATGTGAATAATGGCTAGTTTTATGGCAGTGCTTACATGGATGAAGATCAAAACAGTGATCTTTCAGATGGCCAACTCGGTCACAGTGTTGGCATTTTACAATCTGTTGTTGTTGTTGCTGTGGAAGAGGAACAGAGTCTAGAACAACTGACGCTGAACTATCATGAGGAGCAGGTGAACTGTCATTAATGAAACCAACACTCTGAAACTGAATGGGCTTGACATAGTCTGGAATATGAAAGGAAAAGTCCTTGTCATATCCAAGACCAGTTCTGTGCTTGTTGTGGACAAGCTGTTCCCAAGGTCTGATGATGGGCTTGGGAAGTGCAGATTGAGTTTCTGCATCTGCATATAACCTTTCTACTTTGTTTGGTACTAAATCTGAATGAACTGTAACATGTTGCTGATGGGTGGTTGTCTCAATGTTCTGAACAAAAACAGGTTCAGACTGGTGTCTATTTTGATGTAGCTCTTCTTATTGTAGTTGTGATTCAAGCTGCAAAAAATCAATATTTTCCTGTGCATTTTGTAAACATGTTTGAATTTCTGAGAGAGAGGCTTTGCTGATTTGGAATGTGTCATTAGAAGTAGATTGTATTAGAGTTTTCAAAAACTCTAATACTTCACCAATTTGATCCATTTTCCCAAAAAAAAAGGAGTGCCTTAATGATACTTTGAGTTCCTCAGAAAGCTAAAAGCTTCTTGGAAAGATATTTCAAGCTTCTTAAAACATGGAACATTAGTTTAATAAAAAAATCCAAATTATGCCCCCCATTAAGAAAGCTAATAAAGGACATTCGGCTCCACCAAAGTAAGAAAGATCGGAGATAGATCAGAGGCAAATTCAATGGTTTTGCAAATGGATCAGAGGTTTTAGACAAAGAACCTTCTACCAAAGATTCACATACCTCAGAGAATGGAAAGACTTTAGATTCCGACAAAGCAGACAAGCAAGGAAATGGGGAGCTCCGCTTGTATCCTGTTATGGTCAAGGGACCATGTGGGGAAAACCTTGAGTTGCAGATAAACCCTGGAGATTCTGTGATGGATCCGCGGTAGTTTCTTCTTGATGCTCCAGAGACCTTCTTTTATACTTGTTATGACCTGATTATGGTCATGAAAGATGGCTCATGCTATCAGCTTGCAGATTACTTAGAAATTGGAGATGTTGGTGATATCACGACAGGTGGTTGCTCATTAGAAATGGTTACAACATTATATGATGACAGGTCTATAAGGTCTCATGTACGCCGCATCAGAGGCACCTGAAGAAATGGAGAACGTTGTTGTTGAAGCTCCTTCCAATCTTCCTTTAAATCCCCAGATTGATTTGTCTGAACCTGTTCACCGAAGGTTATCAATAGGAAACGACGAGATGCGTAGACTTCCTCTTACAAACCTCCACGTTAAATTCTCCTAGGAATCATAGGTATGACGATGAAGCCCACGAATATCGTGGACAAACAACTACGTTCCACTGTTGAGTCTACTTCCAACCACCTTAAATGTAAAATTTTCCTTTGTGAGTATATCTGTAGACTGCTTATGCTCTGGTGTAAATAATTTAAAGAGTAGCAATATAAAGGCTCAGAGAAAAGCTCAAAAACAGCAATACACGGTAGGAAAGGGATTCATTCAGTGGCACAGCATACAAAATATAATGGGTGGCGCAGCATAAAATCAGGGCAGTGATGAGAAGTTGCACGAAATGGAGGTTTCAAGTTCACTCCACATTTCAGTTCAATACTGGCGTTGAGACGGTTGCAGCTGAGTCTTCCAACTTTGTTTTTGTTTTTCAGTTCCGAAACGGAGGCTTGATTGAATGTTTTGTAAGAACCGTTGCTTCCAAGATAGTGATTTCCACTTTGGTTAAACACGGTTCATTCTCTCGTATGCATGCACATGTCCATGAAAAGCAATGTCCACTCCATACTTGTAGAGCAAGTCTTCCATCTGTTGTCTCATGCATTCGAATTCCTGATAATGGCTATTGTAACTATTATACCAAGGGTTGTGCCATGATGCTATTAGCCACGGATGACACACGTCCTGCAAGAAGCCGAGGATGACACAACAGAGGACAGATTGCTCGCTTGGAAAAGAGTTTTTGACATGCAGATCACTGACTAGTCAGTCCGAGAAGAACCGGCGGCCTCCCGTTAAAAATAGTCCAGAGATTAAAAATCAAATCGCTGTATATTTTTCTCAAAACCCTGAATCATTGGCCGCCCTGAAACTAGAACCGGCGACCTCCTTTAAGCAGCTGTATGTTGTATCGTCCACCATGATGTTCCCACTGCTCTATATACAATAATTGTGTGGAGCGTTTTGATCATCATTGCCCATGGGTAGGGCAGTGCATTGGGCTGCTCAACTACCGTTTCTTCTTTATGTTTGTTTTTTTTTTCAACAATGTTGTTGTGCGTTTATGTATTCTCCTTTTGTTGGGTATATATCAAGAAAATTATGGTAGCAGATGATGTTACAGTCTGGAAAGCTATGTCAAAAGCACCTGCATCAATTGTGCTCATACTATACACATTCTTTTCAGTTTGGTTTGTTGGTGGACTTACGGTATTTCATCTCTGTCTGATCAGTACAAATCAGACTACATATGAGAATTTCAGATATCGGTATGATAGAAGAGCAAATCCTTACAACAAAGGAGTAATACAGAATTTCAAAGAAATATTTTTTTACAAGTGTTCCACCGTCAAAGAATAATTTTCGAGCCAAGTTACAGAATGATTCTACACTGCAAGATACTTCTGCTGCTCCTTCAGGGGGGAACTTTCTCAGTCCTAACATGGACAAAGGAGGAATTGACCTTGAAATAGGTAATAAGCCTTCATGGCCATCCGTTGGTGCTGAAGTATTGGCAAGAAGCTGGTTCGATTTATCTAAAACTATAGCGCGGGACTCATATGAAACCTTTCACACAAAGAAATTTCCTCCAAAATGATAATTCCTTGTCGCTGCGATCGTTATGTTCGTGTTTTTTAAGATCCTAAATCCGCCGACTAACTACCACAGCTTTAGATTTCATAGGGCTTCCATCATACATTTCATAGCGCATGTCTGACATAGACGATTGACGCTGGAGCTTCTTGTGGATGTCCTAAAACCTACAATACGTCAGTTTTCCTTCACAACCGAAACTTTCAGAACTTTTAAGCCTGCGGTGACTCCATCACGCAGAGAATAATAATGAATAGCAGTGAAGGTCAGTAATGGCCTGAGAACAGTGAAGGAAAGCGAATCGACATAGTCATAATTGAAATGCTTTTGCATGGAACATTAGGAGAGGTCAATCATGGAAGCGTTTAAAACAGTGACCGGAGAATAGTTAAACCATAAAGAACAGTGATACCCCTGCGCTGGGGCACGCGGATATTTGACCGTTTTCACCGAACATTTGTTTCAGCGTTTTTTTTCTTAATACCAGACAGCAAATTCAAGAGCAGACAGCAAATTCAAGAGTGTTACCTTCAGGCACTCTCTCAGATGTTAGGTATGCAGTGGCAGCGTTTCTTTCAGGCAGACGTTTCTTTCAAAAATTAGGTATGCAACTTCAGGCGCGTTCTTTCAGGTAATGAAGACTGGGCCAGCACTATTCAAGGCAACTCAGATCAGTTGCTCAGAGAAAACAAGCCACACATCATGGCTCTGATACCATGTTAAACAAACATGGACAGCTAGAAAGATGTGAAAGATAAAACATGCATTACAATTTTTATTCACAAAAGATGTACATTTATAGTAAAATATGGTGACCGTTGGGATTCACATCCCAAGGTCCCTTGGACTACTTAATCTGTTCGGCTTCCACACTAACCCATTAGGATTATGTGTCCAACACTCCTCCTCCTCCTCCTCCTCCTCCTCCTTCTTCTTATTCCTCATCCTTCTTCTTCTTCTTCTTCTTCAATTTCTTTATCTTTTTTTTACTGTAGAATCTCTTCTTCTTCTTCTCCTTCAATTTCTTTATCTTTTTTTGACTGTAGAATCTCCCCTTCAATTTCTTTATCTATTTTTTTTCTATAGTCCTTTGATGCTCCTCTTTGAAGTCAAACTAATGAGAAGGAGGAGCAAGGACTATCCTCGGCTTGTGCCTTAGATATTCGAATGGCTCTCTTTCCAAAGGCTTGGTGAATATATCAACTATATGTTCTTTAGATGATATATAATCCAACTTCACTATTTTCTCAGCAACCTACTCTCTAAGGAAATGATAATTTATGGTTCTTCTTCTTCTTCTTCTTGATATGACTGTAGAATCTCCCCTTCAATTTCTTTATCTTTTTTTTCTATAGTCCTTTGATGCTCCTCTTTGAAGTCAAACTAATGAGAAGGAGGAGCAAGGACTATCCACATCTTGTGCCTTAGATATTCGAATGGCTCTCTTTCCAAAGGCTTGGTGAATATATCAACTATATGTTCTTTAGATGATATATAATCCAACTTCGCTATTTTCTCAGCAACCTACTCTCTAAGGAAATGATAATTTATGGGAATGTGTTTAGTTTTAGAATGTAGCACTCGATTCTTTGATATGATTATTCAAACTTGTATTATAACACTTAATAGAGATTGGTTCATTGTATGTTACGTTCATGTTTTGAAGTGTTTGCTTCATCCAAAGTACTTGTGTGCAATAAGTTGTTGTTGTTATGTATTTGGATTTGATAGTAGATAGTGATATTGAGGTTTGCTTCTTTCTCATCTAGGAAACCATTGATTCTCCTAAATAAAATGCACCACCACTCGTAATTTTTATGTCATCTATAAAATTGGCCTAGTATGCGTTTTTATAGGTTGTCAATTAGAAATATTTCCCTTTTGGGTACCAAATTCCATAATCTAATGTGCCTTTTATATATTTGAATATTCTTTTTGTTGCTATTAGATGGATTTTCTTTGGTGTTGAATGATATCTTGCTACTAATATAATTGCTAACATTATAATTCTCGATCTAGAAGTTGTTAGATATAATAGGTTGCCTATCATAAATCTGTATAGCTTTTTATCAATATCCGGTGATTCATCATCTTTACAAAGCTTACATCCAACAACTATTGGAATGGTGACAAGTTTATAGCCATCCACTTTGAGCTTCTTCAACATTTCCTTTATTTATCTTGAGAGATGAATGTGCCTTCTGATTTTTGTATAATTTGCAAACCAAGGAAGAAATAAATCTATCCAATCATTGAAATTTCAAACTTTGACTTCATTTCATTAGCAAACCATTGAACTAGAGATTCTTTGTTGCTTCCAAATGTTATGTCATCAATATACACAACTACAATTAGAAGTCTTTCTCTTGAGAGATGAATATGCCTTCTGATTTTTGTATAATTTGCAAACCAAGGAAGGAAGAAAACTCTCCAATCATTGAAATTTCAAACTCTAAATTCATTTCATTAACAAACCATTGAACTAAAGATTCCTTTTTTCTTCCAAACATTATGTCATCAACATACACAACTACAATTAGAAGTTCTTTTTCATCTAACTTTATGTACAAGTTATTGTCAGATGTACCTTTCTTGAAGCTATGTTTTTTAATATACTTGTCCAACCAAGAATATCATGCACGTGGTGATTTTTTGAGTCCATATAATGCCTTCTTTAATTTGCAAATATCATTACGATTATCGAATATTTGGAATCCTCAGATTGTTCTATGTACACTTCTTCTTCAAGCTCGCCATTAAGGAAGCCAAACTTCACATGCATCTGGTATACTTTGAAGTCTTTGTGATGGGAAAAGGCAAGAAACATTATGATTACCTCTAACCTTGCCACTGGAGCAAAAATTTCTTGATAGTCCAATCCTTCTACCTACGAATAACCCTTCCATACCAGTGTTTCTTTATTTCTAACAATATTCCCTTGTTCATTCAGTTTATTTTTTAATACCCACTTTGTGACTATGATGCTTTTACCGACTAGATTTGATGTCAAATCCCAAGTCTTAATTTTTTTTTATTGGATCTAGTTCCTCATTCATGACATCCATCCAGTGTTTATCTTTTCTTACTTCATAAAATATCTTCAGTTCAATCATGGACATCATGGGAACCTGAGCTAGATCTATTGTAACAAAAAAATCCCCTCTTGTTGAACCCCTACATTCTTATCACTAATGATTTGATCTTTAGGATGGTTCTTTTGTACATACCTTGAGGGTGTTTTTGAATGGGTCTATATTTCCTCTACATCTTCAACCTGTTCTTCCTATTATTCAGTTATTTGTTGATCTAGGGGATTGATAAATCATGTCTTCTTGTTTTTTGTAGGCAATTCCACATCAATCTTCACATATATACAATCAAAAAACTTATGTAGCCTTTTATATTAGCACTTGTGCGCTTTTCTTTTCATTGAATACCTAGGAATATTCCTTCATCTAACCTAGCATCAAACTTTCCCAATTTCTCATCATTGTTTTTAATATAATGACACTTTGAAATGTTTGATTGGTGTTGGTTTTCCATGCCATAATTCATAGGGTGTCTTATCAGATTTGGGTTTTATGTGTGCCTTATTCAGTATGTGAATTTTTTTGTGAATAGATTTTTTCCAATAGGTTTAAGGAACTTTCCTTTCCTTCATCATAGCTCTAGCCATTTGTTGTACTGGTTGGTTTCTCCTTTCAACAACTCCATTCTACTGGGGTGTGTCTGCAATGGTATATTGAATTTTTATTCCATGTTCATCACAAAAGTCTGCAAATTCATTTGATGTAAACTCTCCTCCTCTATCTGATCATACACATTTTATCTTGTGACCTATTTGGTTCTTTGTTGACACCTTGAAGACTTCAAATTTCTAAAATGATTCTTATTTACTTCTCAAGAAGGTTACCCATGTTATTCAGGAATAATCATCAATCACTAGCATGAAGTAGCGCTCACCTTCAGGTACCTCTATTCTAGAAGGCCACACATATACATATATACTAGTTGCAGTGGCTTGATAGTTGATAATTGATCCTTGGTCTTGAATGGAACACGAGCTTGTTTCCCCATTCAGCATGACTTGCAAATAGGATCTTTAGGTTTCATTATCCTGGGAAAATATCTTACATCTCCCTTTTTACTGAGCCTGATGATGTGGTCAAAGTTTAGATTCCCTAGTATCCTATGCCACATCCAACACTCATCTTGTTGTTGAATTGAGGATATCAATCTAGGATAGTTTGCTAATTTAAAAATAAAAATAAAAAAATAAATAACTATTCTTTCTAACCCCCTAAAATTTCTATAATATTTATAATAGCTACTAATTTTAAAATGAATTTAATTTATCTTTAATTTATTTATATATATATTTTGAATTTATAAGCTCATAAAATAAGTCCCTTTAACTTTTTAAATAAAAATATAACTAACTACATTTATATTTTAACATCTCGTATTACTCTATTATTTATATATAATAATTTTTAACTAACTATTAATTTAAATTTATTTATTTTATAATTTATTTTTTTTAGGTTATATTTATAATTATTCGTTTATAAAATAGTCCCTTAACCTTTATTTTAATAAGTATATAACTAACTATCAATTTAATATTCATTGGAATTAACTTAATTATTAAAATAAAAGGTCATGCCCTTAATCTTGTTCAACTAACCGTTTCCCGGTCAAATTTAGCCGTTAGTCAAAATAGTCATTGCTTGGTCAAGAAATATAGTCGTTGGATGTTCTGCTCTTACTATTTAATATGCAAGGTTGGATCTAATTCTTCAACTTGTCCTGACAATGAACCACACTTGTTGGTTCGGAATGCGTCGACAAATGAAATTTCATGTGATTTACGCCAAAAAATTTCTCATAAAAATCATCTTGTTTTCCTAAATAGCATTCTTCATTGTCTTCCTTCTAAACATATACATTGCTCTATGTTCAAATTCCTTTGGCCATAGGCATAAATTTCTAATTCCTTCTTCAACAGAAGGTTCACTTGTGTCTTTAGAGGATTTGATAGCTTCTTGTGCATAAAAGCCTTTCTTTTTAAATCTTTTATCTTTCTTCACTCTAATAGATTTGTTCTTTTCTTTCCCTTTCAACTTATTCTCTTCCTTCTTATATGTACATTTTGAGGCATAATTCCTTACTCTTCCATGATTAAAGCATTTAAATGGAAGTTTGTCTTTGTACTTATCTATCCCTTTCTTCAATCTACTTACAAATTTTGCTTCTTCTTCATCTAAGTCTAAGAATGAGCATTCCTACTATTTTGTAGATTTATTATATGCCTCGAATGTTTCATCTCATGTGGTTGATTTTCCTTTTGTAATCCTCATTTCATATGTTGTTAGTGAGCCAAGCAATTAATCTATTGTTATTTCTACAATGTTAGGTATTTCTTCTATAGATGACACTTTAGGATTGAACTTGGAACGGAGTGATCTTAGCACATTTTGGGCTATGGTAGATGACTTTATTTTTTCACCTAGAACTTTCATAATATTAATAATTTCATCAACTCGAAGAAATAATTTAGCTATGTCTTGATCATAATTCATTCTCAATGACTCAAGTTGCATTACGTAAACATGTAATTTAGCCATTTTTACTTTACCATCTCCTTCATGAATGTTTTTTAGTTTATCTCGCATTTCTTTGGAAGTCTTATAGTGCATTACTTCTATAATTATGATTCAATTAGCCAACTAAGGATGACATTCATGGCTTTTATATTGAATGTAAATTCAATCTTATATTCTTTGTTACCTATTATAGGTGGCTCTTCATATCCATTCTCTACTACAACCCAAACATTTGCACCAAGAGACATTAAATATGTCTTCATTTTTATTTTCCAAAAGGTATAATTAGTACCATTGAAAAAGGGTGCTTTATTTCTTGAACATCCTTCCTGACTCGCCACTCTTATGCACTAGATATTCCTTCTAGATATTAGGCTGATACAGAAGGAACTTTCTTTGATACCAATTGATGATTACTTAGTAATTACTGAGAGGGGAGGTGAATCAATGATTGTGTCTTTTAAATGAACAAGTTCAAATTATCTTAATAGCTTTTAAACTTTTATTTTGCAGTTTGTAGAGTTGTATATGTATTCAACATTTAACAATGAATTCAAAATCATACACACAATCAAGACATTCAACACATACAGACACCAGATAGAAGTGGAAACCGTGAAGGGAAAAACCATGAATTTTGGTTGTAGTGATGTGAAGCAAGCTCATTCTCCCTCTTTTACATCAAATTTTTTGTAGGCTTGTACCTACAAGGGACTTCTACCTCAAACTTATCCTATAAGATACAACTTGATAGGAAGCTCCTACTGCTTTTTTTACAAGATCCAACCTACTCTTTTTCAGGCTACTACATAAAAGGAGACAACAATCCCCTAAGAAAATTACAAATTCACTTTGTTGGTTACCTAGTCTTTTTCTCTATTCAAAGTTTTGTTTTTGTCCTCTTTTCAGTTTCTTATCTTCTCTACTTCTCTTCCTCAATTCTACTTCACTTTTGTTCCTCTTCTCTTTCCCTACTTACCAGTTAATTCATGATTTCTTTCACACATAATTCAATTCTCTAGCATCAATATCATTCAAAAATGCATATTTTTTTATACAAAGCTCTCTGATTGTTTGTATTTCATGTACGAATTCAAAGCGAAGGGTTGCATCTTTGTATTCCAGGGTTGTTTGTAGTATACATGTCCATTTCCAAGTTTGAAGCCCAATTCAAGACAAATATACCCCATATCATTTATAAACATGAAGCATCATAGTCCAACATCAATGATTGAATAATGCAAAGTTTGGGAGTTTCTTGATGTTTGCTACAGGACATGGACATTGGTTACCCACTGTCAATATGTGTTATAGGCTCTGATAATAAACGGTCAATCTTGGCTATGGACATGTTGAGGAGCCATAATTCTCCGACAATAGTAAAGGGGATCTCCGTGGTGTAGGACCCCAATTAGACCCTGCACCGTTTGATTTAAGGATCTCGTTCGATATGTAGGCCTGGTTATCGCTCATATGAGTTGATCTTGCTTCGGACAAAAGTGGAATGTGGGATCAATTGAACGCATGAACTTATATAAATACAAGGAAATAATCTAAAAACATCTTATAACGTGCATACCATGAATAGCCAGATTATAAACAACATAAACCTTAGATAAAGTAACTATCAGCGGACTTCAAATAAGTCTCATGTCCATAAAATAAAGTGCTTAACAACTATAAAGCAGTGCACAGTAATAAAACATCTATAAGCGTAAGTAAGCACACATTCAATGATAATATTATGCCAATATCAACGAAACAATTCGCCAATGTAAGCATGGAGTTAGCAAATCATATACCATCCACATGTACCAAAACAAGGCTTCTAGTACGACACAACACATGAACAGGCCGTGTATCAAAGAACTCTTAGGAACATCCAATCCATCAAGCAAAAAATACTCATGGAATTACAACATAAAATATTTGTGGAATCCAATAGTGGAAAATAAAAATTACTCCTTGCATCAATTAGAAGAGCATAAGTTCTCTCAAACAATATTGTCCCAAAACAGGTCCTCAGCTAAAAATCCCTTACAATGTGTCACGAGGGTGTATTTATAAAATGAGGGTGGCTCTTGACTTACCCATGACTCTTGGGCTTCCTCATGACCTTTCAACTACCTGGTGACTCTTGGACTTCCTTATGACTCTCTACACTCCAAAAATTTCCTATCCTATCTAATTGCCAAAATCACAAAATAATTTGCTAATCTAATCTATCAATTTAACAATATTAAGTTCAAGGATGTCCAGGTTGAGTTGTTATGTTAGGTAGATGTGCCACAACTTGTATTTGGTTGCAATGGGGGTGATCTGTGATTTCTCTTCATCATGTCTATGTAGGCATTCGAGTGTATTCGGTATGAGGGTGGTCCTTTTAGCGTTCACCTGATTACTCAAGGTTACCATTTTGGTGTGCATTCTTACTGGTTCCACCACATAGCGTGTGATATTCTCTTTTGTAACGGGAAGATATTCTATAAGGTTTTCATGTTTATATGTATCAACAAATGCCTACAATCCCTGTCAGATAACTTCCTGCTTCCTTACATGTCTGACTTCCCCCATGGATGGAACTTCATGAATTTAGATCATAGACTCTAGGCCACTGAAAAGGTGTCTGTATGAAGCCAACACCTTGTCCACATCTTTGGCTAGTTTGTCCTTTAACTGGATCTTGATGTAGAGCTGGACCTTGGTGTTTTGCATGGTGATCTAATATTTCTTTGGGACTACCATCATTGCTCTTGGGTACTTGACGAACCATTCATGCATACTATCTATAGCGACCATCGCTTCCTTCAACATAGAAGCTCTCCATTTTGTATGATCTTGTATAGCCAAGATTGGGGCCACCATGTGGTGTAGCTTTGAAATCTCCTCATAGACCATCGCCAAGGCTACCCCGAGAGTCTCTGCCTCTCCTTTAATTTCTACATGGAATTCTGATGTGCTGGAGTGAATTAAATGGAGGATTGCATTCTCTTATTTTTCTCTCTTTCTCTACTGCACTGCTCTAGTAGCCTTTTTCTCTAATGCATAAAGCCTATTCTGGAGGTTTGTGATCTATTTGCTCATCCAGGCCACATTATGTTCCGTAGTGGTCATGAAAGTCATCCCAACCGAGGTGATCATTGCAGGATTCACAGTGGTATTAGGCACAATCTCCTTGGTTGTGGTGATAGATAAGGGCTCCACTAGGTTTATAGCATAATACCTTTTCCTCTCCTGCATGATTTGAGGCTAACTTGGTCGAAGGTGAGCTTAGTGAGATCTAGGACTTCTTTTTCTTGCTCCTCTAAGTAGCATAGATATTAAAAGGTAAGGTGCCCTCCAGTGAGGGGAGTAGAAGGAGGAACATCTAATGGGGCTAGTTCGCCTTGTTCCATGTCCAACTCAGATGTCTCACTAGTCTCTCCCCATTCAATATTTCTTCTTTCCTCTTCTTTTCTCTTCCTTAGTTCTTCCTCCATCTGCTTCCTCTCTTGTTCTGCTAGCGCCTGTTTCTTCTTGAGCTCTTTGGCCTACTTAAGTTTTTCTTCTTCCTCCTTTAGCTCTTATTCTTGTCTCTTCTTCTTTTCCTCCTCTCTGTTTATCTTCTCTTCTTGATGTCTTTTCTTCTCTGCTTTTTCCTATGCCCTTTGTTCTTCCTGTTGCTTTCCTTCTAGTTGTTTCTTCTTTTCCTTCTCTTCCTAGCACCTCTTCTTTTCAAGTTGGCCCTGGTCACCGGACTCTTATGATTGTTTCAGGTCTTTCTCCCATTTTCTCTTGAGCTCTTGTTTCTTATTTTCCATGGCAGTGCTCATTTGTTCAAACAATTTGTTATCGTCCCCCTATTCTGAGTCACTTAGGATATCTTCAACCTCTTTCCCCTTTTGATTCTCGGATTTCCCGGTGGCTTTCTATGTCTCCTGTTGTTTCCTTTTCAGGGTGGAGGATCTTTCTTGTAGACTAACATTTTCCTGGGAGTGTTCAGGGAGCACCTCATATCTTGCATGTTTCTCACTGGGGCTGAGTTCCCTAGTGGCGTTATACCAATTCTTGACCCCATCTTCATGATCTTGTTTGGCGTGTGAATATGACAAGTTAAATTTTTCCCTCTTGCAGTGGGCAGCCACAACTTTCTTAGGGTCATACATCCAATAGTTAAGGACTACAAAGTGACTACCCTTCAAAGCTTCAACTTCTTCTTCTACTTGCTTGAAGTTATCAACTACATATGCTCCAATGACAAGCGGGAAATTTGGCCATGGTTTCTTCTTTCCTTTCCTCAATAACCTTAATAAACCTTATGTCATTTGGTAGCATGCTTCTCACAGGAGTAATTTATCTGTGACAAATCTAGTCTGAGCATGAGGGGCCTTGTGGGTACCAAAAACTCTAATGAATGTACCTTCCTGGATGGGGAACCAATGTGCCACCTTGACAATGGTTTCCATGGCACTCTTCGATATGCATGATGGTCCCTCCCAGAATAGTCATTGGTATAGTGGGGTGATAAAAGACTCAGAAATAACATCTATCATACCCCTATAGGCGGTGTCCCAGAAGACCTTGTAGTGGTGGTGCATGAGGCTGGCTGTTGATGTATCCCAGTTATAGCTCCATTTATCAAACTAGCATCTTGCACAAAAGGCATCCATTAGGTATGAAGCCATGTAGAATTCTGGTGGATGATTCTTGCTATGGATGCTTTTCTGAAATGATGTTTCTCCTTAGGGTCGACACAAGAATGCTCGCTCAGCTGAATATTGTTCCACGGGTGGTGACAGCATATATGAGAGGGACCCAGGTACCGTGGAATACATCACAGTCTATTTTTCCATATAAGTGGCACATCATGCTAGAAATCAGTTGATAAACTTTTCCTAGCCCTTCTGTCATGTACACCTGGTCTGTTCTAACCTGGAATTTAGACGGGTCTTTCCACCATTCCCTCAGGATGTCTTTGGTAGGCATCATGAAGCTGGAGAGCCACCGAGTGTTGAAAGTATCTTGTTTATCCAGGGGTCTATAATAGGTGGTAATATCTGTAGAAGAGATAATTGCTAAGGGCATGCCACTATGGTCCCTTACTGTCCATGAATCTATATATGTGCTTTGTAGGATCCAATCGATCATTTTGGCACACGGAAAAATGGGAGGGTGTGGCACTATGTTAAGGAGTTTATACCTCTTCACGTTTAGGTACATTTGGAATTCTTCCTGGGTTTCTGGTATGTTTGGCCTGGCGAACTCTTCATAGATGTTGCACGAGGAGAGCCTCATATTCTTATTGATATTGCAAGTCACGTATCCATAGATAGATGGTTCCTCATACTAATAGATTTCCGGTGAATTTCTCCCTGAGATTCTACAAGCGGCCTTTATAGTCAGTGGTGCCATCTCGTCTTCGAAAGAGGAGATGGAAATGCACTTGAGATCTGCATCACCTGGCTTGTCGAACAAACAATCCCATGATGAGAGTGACAACATGAGAATAAAATACACTACTTAAATAAAACTAGTTCCAGATGCTGTGAGGGAGATTTTAGGCAGGTCGCAAGGAACAATAAGCACAAGGGTTGTAAGGAGAGAAGTGTGACTTAGTGACTAAGTATCAAAGGGTCGCATCGGTCACAAGGTGTAGGCTATCACGGCTATTGGTCATGCAACCTGTGCACTCGGCGAGTTAAAAAGGTAGCTTGAGACTTAGGGACATGTCTGGAATTCCTCAAGGCCAAATGGTCAGGATCACAAGGGAAAATAGGGGTGGATAAGGGAAAGGAATGACTGTGAGGAAAGTAAAAGGGGTTTCATGAGGCCAAAGGCATTGATTTGAGGATTGTGGTGCAAATTTAGGTCGAAATGTAGCTAAAACACCCTAGGGTTGGAATATAGAAGGTTGGGATGGAAGAGGGAAACACTTGGACAGAGAAAATGATTACAGGGGAAGAGGAAAGGTCACCTACCTGGACAAACGTGTGTGCGCCCCAGTCGCAAATCTCCCTTGTCTCTCATGTGATCTAAGAACTATTACAAAATGAGTCTTAAGCTACCAGTATAAATAGGTTCAGTTGCACGTGCGAGGGTCATGTGGGTCGCAAGTCCCGAAGTGGGGAAGGAATGTGACCTTGCGACATGTGCGACCTTTGCAACCTCTGAAGGTCACTAGGTCGCAAGGGTCGCATGGCCGTTGTGGCTTCGATTTGCAACCTTATGACCCAGTAACCTATTGGTCGTGCAGTCACATAGGTCCCAAGGATCGAAAATTTTAGAGATATGACTTATGCGACCTATACGACTTGGGTTTGCCAGGTCGCATTATGCAACTGCAACTGGATGACTTGGACCAGATTGTGATTTAGCTTGATTTGGAAGGAAGCCTTGGGTTCTTATGAGAATTTTTTGGTCTCTCGAGCTCTTAAACAGGATCTTGGGTTTAGGAAAACTCTTGAAAGGTAAAAGGGGCTCCTAAATTTTGAAGAGATTGAAATTTTAGAGGGGTCGTTACAGTGGCTACAACAATTGGTGATTCACTGGGAGAACTCTAGGATCTTGAGACGTCTTATGGCCTAGATTAAGGGGGACCTCAATGACTGTTCTTTCCATAGAGTTGTGGGTCCTAGTGATGGTACCTAGGTCTCTTCTTTACATTGGTCGACTATCCCTATTCCGTGAAAACTTAGCCTTTAACACATGGAATATGACATCAATTCTTGTTGGTATGGGAAGGAAAAGGAAGTTGAAGTAATTATATGAGTTTTAAGTATATTCTGTATAATAGTCGTGGTACTCTAGTGTTGTTGAGCTTCCAACAAGCTTGAATGGTACCCCAGTGGAGTCACTACCTAGAAATCGCAAACGTTGCTCCACTACCAATGAGCCTGGTCAATAATTCGGCTGAGTCGTTGCTTCATCTATTTGCACAGGAAGCCTTTCTCATTCCTTTAACCCTTATTAATAAATGAATGTGCTCATTGGCACTTATTTGCACTTATTTGAGGTGGCTATGTAAGCCTGGGTGCACGAGGGATCTTGACTTATTTGGCTTGCAAAGAGGATGCTTATGGTTTTTCAGAGACCTTATTGTTTTCCCAAAATGTGTGTGTGCTCAAAAAAGTTTCAGTTTCCCTTCATTCCCAAAATATAGGTGTGCTAGAACAACGCAAAATTCATGTTGAGTAAACAAATGGGTTAGGCCGGCGCGAGCAAAAAGGGACCGTGTGTGTCATCAAGTTCCGCACTACTATCAATTTTGAACATTCTGTTTTGGTCGTGACTTAAGGTTTACTCAACAAACAGTTCCATAGAGCACCTGTGAAAGCCAAAGAACAGGGCCATTCCGACCTCCACCTGACATCCCAAACTTTTATTTCAAAGCAAATGAAACTCAAATTGTGCTGGAAAAACAAACTGACTAAAAATGAAAACAAAAGGCAACTATAGTACAAGGTGGGACTAGAAACCTCGATGACTTCTAGGTGAAGTAGAATTTTAGGTCTTGGCCATTCACAGGAAGGGGTTCAACCTGTCCTCCTAGGGTTTGCAACTTATAGGTGTGCTAGCCAATTTTTTCTTTGACTTGGTAAGGACCAATCCACAAGGCTTGGAACTTAGTGTGTTTTCCCTTGCCCTCATGGACCCGATCCCATTTAAGAACTATATCTCCCACACCGAATTCACAAGTTCCCATAGACTTCTTGTCAAACCACCTCTTAAACCAATTTTGGTGAACATCAAATTTCTCCCTAGTCTTTAGCCTCTCCTCTTCCAATCTAAGGAGTGTGTCAATGTGGCTTTTAATGGCAGGGTAAGGGGAGCCTTGTGATTTTTATACTAGTTTAAGGGTCGGAAGATAAAGGTTAGAAGGTAGTATGGCTTCTTTGCCATAAACCAGGAAGTAAGGGGATGTACGGAGGGATGGTTTGGGCAAGACCCGATCAGCCAACAAGGCGTTGTTGAGTGCATTTTGTCAGTTTCTTTGGTAGGAAAGAAAGGTTTTCTTGAGGATGTGTATGAGGTTTTTATTGGTAGATTATTCTAAGCCATTCCCTTGTGGGTAATAGTTGTTTGAATGTTTTAAAACAATACTATTCTCCAAAGAAAAATCATACAAATTTAAGGACAAAAAATATGTAGCATTATCAAAGACAAGTGAGGTTGGGACACCAAACCTAGCCATGATGTATTGATTGATGAAAGATATTACCTCATCGTCATTGATTTTCCGTAACGAGATTGCCTCCACTCACTTGGTGAAATAGTCGGTGGCAGTAAATATGTACATGTGTTGTTTTGATGAGTTTGGCACGATCTCTCCAATTACATCTAGCCCCCATTATTGGAAAGGATCTTCTACCACTATGGGTTGAAGCCGGGCAGATGATCGATCCTATCTTCGTGCGTGCTTCTGACAAATGGGACACTTTCGAGTGTAAGCATGAGTGTCCTTGAAGAGTTTGGGCCAATAGAAACATGCATGCATGATCTTGTGGGCAGTGGTGTTTCTCGCATAGTTGCCTCCCGCAGGTCCATCATGCAATTCCTTTAACACTAGCTGAGCTTCGTCATATTCCAAACATCTTAGTATCACACCAAGGTGGTGCTTCCTGAATAGGTTTCCCTGGACCATTTGATATGAGGTATCCTTGATTCTAATTTCTCTCTTCCGCTTGGCGGACAAAGTATGCGGTGGGGCCCCCTACCCTAGGTATTATTTCAGGTCAGAGTACCATGACGAGGGATCATGTGAGCCGAGTAGCTCATAGTGGTACATTTAGATCTCGTGTTCCTAGCCTTATGCCTCTAAACCCTGTTGATCTATAGCCTCGGCAGTTAGTTTACAAAGCCCATGCCCTTTCACTATATGTGAGGGTTTAAACTCCAAGTCATATTCTTGCTGAGAAGTCATCCAGTTGGCTCTCCTCTCACCAAGTTCTTGTTGGATGAAGAATGCTCTGACGACTGGGTGTGGGACCATCACTGTGACGTGGTTTTTGAAAATGTATGGTCTGAAGTTTTTCACTGCTTTGTAGACTGCATACTTCTGCTTATCTATGTCCAGGTAATTGAGTTCGGCACCTCGCAGCCTGAATTCTGGGCTAAAAAGGGAAAAGGATTCAACGATTTCTCTCTTGAGGCAATCAAATGACTCCTTTTCTTCTTGGTTCCATTTGAAGATCGAATCTTTCTTTATCATTTTCTGCAAGGGCTTAACAATTTGTGCAAAATCTGAAATATATTTGTGGAGAAAATTGATTTTACCAAGGAAGGACTGCATACCTTTTTTGTTGCTCAGTGGAGGGATTTGTGTTATAGCTTTTACGTGATCAGGATCGAAAGTGGTTCCATCTTTAGTGATGATATGCCTGAGGAGATTGCCTAAGGAAACCGTGAATATGCTTTTTTAGGATTGAGCAAAATTCCATATTTACGGCATCGTTCGAAATTCTGCTTCAAATGGTGAAGGTGACCATACCTCTTCTTTGAAAAGACAGTCACATCGTCAATGTACACCACCACACTCTAGCCCATTAAACCTCTAAATGTGATGTCCATTTCTCTTTGGAATGTTGCCCCGGAATTGGTAAGTTTGAATGGCATGCGACAAAATGTGAAGCTTCCCCACTTTGTTCTGAAGGTTGTTTAGATCTGGTATGGTTCAGCTACTAGGACTAGATTGTAGCCAGAGAAGCCATCAAACAAGGAGAATATTTCTGATCCTAAAACAATTTGGAGAATTTGCTCCATGGAGGGGATCGGGTAGTTGTCTTTGTCTGATGCCCGATTAAGGTTCCAGAAATTGATCCATAAACAGATCTCTCCATATTTTTTCTGTACTAGGACCAGATTGGATACCCACGTAGAGTGCCAGACCTTGAAGATAATGCAAGCATCCAACAACTTCTTGAGTTCCTTTTGGATAAGGGGTTCTAATGCGGGATTCACTTTCCTTAACTTTTACTGGAATGGTTTATCCCCTTCTTTCGTAGGAATAACATGTTGGATGATTTGTGTATCATATGTTTTTAGGTCATCATACGTCCAAGTGAAAATGTCATGGTACCTCTTAAATAGGTTGATGAGGGCCTGTCTTTCCTCGAGGAAGCATCCCAGACCTATGTTGACAAATTTGGGTTCGGACTCAGTTCCCAGGTTGATTTGTTCGTGCAAGAGGGTTGAACTTTGGGTCTTGGTGTTCGGTGGGCCCCAGAAGCGATTATGTAAATCAAATAATTTTTCTAACTTAACCACTCCTTTAGGTGATTCCCCTTATGTAAGTCCTCTTCTTCCTGCAGGGACCTTTCATTCTCCTCCTCCTTAATGGTTGCATCTTTAAACACTTCTGCATTCATCATGAACTCCAATATCCATTGGTCATCATTCAAAACGTGTAAGTTAGTTATATTATCAGGAACAACCAATTTATGAACAATTTCAATTGAAAACTCATCCCTAAGGGGCGTAAATCCAGTCGATGCACTGGCCAGAGTATCAGCAATGACATTATTAAATCTAGGAATAGAAATAATGTTAAAATATTTAAACGAGCTTATCAAGTGCAATACCTCTTTCTAGTAATTCTTGAGATGTGGCAAGAAAAAATGAATTGTGTTGCGTATCGGCCTTGTAATAATTTCAGAATCCCTAATTACCTTCAGACTTAGATCTATGGATTTCTTAAGGCCAAGGATTAATGCCTCGTATTCCATAGTGTTGTTGGTGCATTGGAACTCTAACCTGCAAGAAATCAATTTTTTTTCCTTTTAGGATCTACCAAAACACAACCTGATCCAGCTCTGTCGTGATTCTTGGAACCATCATAATATAATATCCAGATTCCATCATTGACAATGGGTGGGTCCGGAGTGTGCAAGCTTAGAGCACAGATTTCATTCTCATTAGTCGGGGGGTGCGATGGGAGTCCCAGCTAGGTACCTGGGGGAATGGTCTTGGTTTGGGACTGATAGAAACCCAATAATGTCTTGAGGAAACACACCCTCATCTCCTCTTGGGTGTAGTTGAGTGGCTTGTTAGAGCCTTCAAGATTGATAATGGTGTATTTCATGCAAGGTTTGTTGTTGATTCTGATTTGATTATTCTTTCCTTTATAAGGAAACCATAAGTGGGACAAGTGTGTGGCAAAGTAGCCTTGAAGCTTGCAGGACCAATCCCTGCTAAGGAGTAAGCCATAGGCTTCTGGAATGTCAACCACAATTATGTGGATGCACTGATGCACCCGAGAATCGAAAGACAACCAAATAATAATAGTATTCAACTCCCCAATGGTCGGGCCTGGGAGTTATCTAGTTGGATGAGCTTAGCATCTATTTTTTGGTGTTGGATATTTAGCTTCTTGCAGACCGACCAAGGCATGACATTGGTTGATGCACTAGAGTCAACGATGCAGCTGTGCACATTGTAGTTAAAAATCTCGAAGGTCAAGAGGAAAGGAGGGCTTGAACCTCTCAAGTTTGCGTTGGCAGCATTTACAATGTCTTGAAGGTCAATCACGGCTTGGGATTAGCCTAAGGAGTTAGCCCTAACTGACGAGGATTGTTTTGAAGTGGCGGGAGAGGTGGCAAAGGTTTTGATGATTAACTCACGTTGGTTGTTAAACTTGCATAGCCCATACAACGAGATGTTGGCCCATGTCTTTTTCATCTCCTCGATGATATTATATTCCAAGTCTATGGATGAAGTATCTTCCAATGAGGATTGCAAGGACGAGGTGGTTTTAGTTGCAACCCCTTTGGTCGAACTTTTAGGTACGGATGTGTCTCCTTTTCCACTCGAAAGGGATTCTTTAGGACTTTGTTCAGGTGACCCTCTAGAGGAAGGGTTGGATGGTTGGCTAGTGTTAGTGGGTGGGAGAATCCTTCTTAACAAACCCCTTTTTTATCTTCTAGTGTGGAGTCTAATACAGGTCCCTTACTCTTGAGGCTATAACTTTTGGGAGGCTTCGAGGCAGGGGTGTCTCCCACGATGGCTTCTTGAGTGGTTAGAACCTCCCCCCCGTGGATGACTTTGAAGGCTAGCACAATGAAAGGAGCATCATTGTTGGGAGGGGAGGTTTCTTCTTCAAGGTTGTTAGTTTCTTCCTCACCCTCTCCCATGGCCTAGTCTTCTAGGAGTTGGGTTACTACTATGGTCATGTTATGGAGCCACTAAGGGCATGTCTTCTTGGAATGAGAGGCCTGATGGAAAGTGCAGAAATTGGTCTTTCCTAGTTCTTCCACATTGAAGTTCGTATTGGATCCCTGAGGTGTCTTAGGGGGTGGATTGTTGGTCTTTCATAAAAAAGGTTTAGTGGGTTTCCCTCCTGCATAGGTGTCACTAGTCTTCCTTTTCATCGGACACCTCATTAGTCAATTGTTTTAAATATTTGGCTAATCCTTCGAAATCAAAGGAATGTTTGTCTTTATCGACGGGTTTACTAGTTGAGGCCTTATTTTTCTTAGCTGATGGTTTTACCTCCTCTTGTGAATCATGCTCGAGGGTGCTGATAGAGAGTATATCCTTTTCGACTTCTAGGGTTGTAGCAAATTTTTCTACTAAGGTGGGTTTTGCTTCGTGTATAACAAACACGGCAAAGTCTCGCGGAAGGGCTCTAGTATAATAATCGATTGTGATGGAGTCATCAAGGGCCAAGTGTGTTGGGAACTTATTCAAAATGGTGGTCAATCATTGGTTGAAATCTTTCACCTTCTCCTTCTTATGGCACTTTAACGTATTGATCTCAGTGAGAAGCATAGAAGATGTCTTGTATTTCGAAAACTTATCAAGAAAGGTTTTTCGTAATTCTTCCCATGTTCAGATTGAGGCTACAGGCAGTGACCGATACTAGGTGGCAGCCTTATTTTCAAAAGTTTGGGGGAAAATACAGCAAACCACATCATTGTATTGCACCCTCATCATGTGGAAGGTTAGGTAGAAATTACTAATATGGTCATCAACCAAGGTTCCCTTTTTGGGGTCGAATTTTAGGAGGTGTTTCTTGGGATGGCGGGGCATGTCGTGAAGTTGGCCCCTGATGCCTAATGGGGATTGAGCCATCCAGGCCAAAGGATGACAGTTATTACCTCTAGGTGGGGGAGGAAATAGGTGGCAGTTATTGTTCCCCTCTGATTCACTATCGGTGCCTGACCCCCCACTGGTATGTGGAGGGTGCCTTCCCCTTGTGGAACTCTAAGGTGTCCTAGGTCTTTGGTGTTTCTCTCATTCCTGAAATTCCTCTGGTTCCCCTGAAATATCAGAAGTCGTTGATTATTGTAGAAGTTAATACAACCTCTAAGATGATCCTCTGTCCCTTGCCCTTCAATATTCTCTCTTAGAGGTTGGTTGTTGACAGGGGTATATTCTGGGGGTCGTTGATTGTTTCCTTGTGTTCCTCCCTGTCGTGACTAGTTCCCCCCCCTGGTGAATGTATTCTTGGGGTCCTCTCCTTCATCTTCTGGGGGGTTCTCCAACCCCTCAATGGAGAGCCTTTCAACAACGTCTGCATAGTCATCGAGCACTAGCCCGATTAACTATGATATGGAATCAACTAGGATGCCTTGACATGTGTGATGAGGCATGGACTTGTGTGGGATGGATAGGGATTTAATGGCAAGAATGCATTTCAAAACCCTAGAAAACTAGTGAGTAACAGGGTGCATGGGCCTAAGTTGCTCATTGGTGACTTCTAAAAGGGGAAGTTCTTGTCCTCCTGGGGCATCTTCAAGCGGGGGGAGGCTGGTAAACTTCTTGTTGGGGCCTTGTGAAATTTGGACCACAAGGGAGAATGCATGGTATTTCAAGAGGTGTGGGGGGATGAGGTTGGTTACTGGCTTGATGGGAATTTTTAGTGTGAGGGCGTGCATTTGCACCTGCCATGGCCCTCCTTAGACCCTTCACCGTTTGATTTAGGGATCTCATCTAGAATGTGGGCCCAGCTACCGCTTAGATGAGTTGGGCTTGCTTCAGAAAAAAGTGGAATGCGGGCTCAATTGAATGCATGAACTTCAATAAATACAAGGAAATAATCAACAAACATCTTATAACGTGCATACCATGAATATCCATTTTATAAACAACATAAACCTTACATAAAGTAACTTTCAGCAGACTTCAAATAAAACTCATGTCCATAAAATAAAGTGCTTAACAACTGTAAAGAAGTTCACAGTAATCAAACATCTATAAGCATAAGTAAACACATAGTCAATGATAAGATTATGCCAATATCAATGAAACAAATCACCAATATAAGCATAGAGTTAGCAAATCATATACCATCTACATGTAGCAAAACAAGGCTTGTAGTAGAAGACAACACATGAACAGACTATGTATCAAAGAACTCTCAGGAACATCCAATCCATCAAGCAAAAAATATTCATGGAATTACGGCATAAAAGATTTGTAGAATCCAATAGTGTAAAATAACAACTACTCCTTGCATCAATTAGAAGAGCATAAGTTCTCTCAAACAATATTGTCCCAAAAAAAGTCCTCAACTAAAAATCCTTTACAATGTGTCATGAGGGTGTATTTATAAAATGAGGGTGCCGCTTGACTTACCCGTGACTCTTGGGCTTCCTCATGACCTTTCAACTACCTAGTGACTCCCGGACTTCCTTATGACTCTCTACACTCCAAAAATTTCCTATCCTATCTAATTGCCAAAATCACAAAATAATTTGCTAACCTAATCTATCAATTTAACAATATTAAGTTCAGGGATGTCCAAGTTGAGATGCTATGTTAGGTATGTGCGCCATAGCTTGTATTCAGTTGCAATGGGGGTGATCTGTGATTGCTCTTCATCATTTATGTGTAGGCATTCAAGTGCATCTGGTATGAGGATGGTCCTTTTGGCATTCACCTGATTACTCAAGGTTATCAATTTGGTGTACATTCCTACTGGTTCCACCACATAGCGTGGGATATTCTCTTTTGTAACGGGCAGATCTTCTGCCAGGGCTGCCTATCTATATGTATCAATGAATTCCTGAACTTCCCGTGAGATATCTTCCTGCTTCCTTACATGTCTAACTTCCCCGATGGACGGAATACATGAATTTTTATCATAGACTCTAGGTCGTTGTAAAGGTGTTTGTATGAATCCAACACCCTGTCCACATCTTTGGCTAGTTTTTCCTTTGACTGGATCTTCATGCGGACTGGGACCTTGGCGTTTTGCATGGTGATCCAATCTTTCTTTGGGACTACCGTTGGTGCTCCTGGGTACTTGATGGACCATTCATGCATACTATCTACAGCAGCCACATCTTCCTTCAGCATAACAACTCTCTCTTTTGTGTGATCTTGTATAGCCAAGATTAGGGCCACCATGTGGTGTAGCTTTGACATCTCCTTGTAGAAAATTTCCATGGCTTCCCCAACGGTCTCTTCCTCTCCTTTAATTGCTACCTGGAATTCTGATGTGTTGGAGTGAATTAAACAGAGGGTGCATTCTCTTCTTCTACTCTCTTTCTCTCCTGCTCTGCTCTAGCATCCTTTTTCTTCGATATTCTAGAGGTCTGTCATTTGTTTGCTTATCTGGGCCACATTATGTTCCATAGCGGTCATGAAATTCGTCTAGCCAAGGCGATCATCTCAGGATTTACAGTGGTGTCAGGCACAATCTCCTTGGCTATGCTGACCGATAAGGGCTCCGTTAGGTTTCTAGCATAATACTTTTTCCTCTCCTGCATGATTTTGAGGTTGACTTGGTCGAAGGTGAGCTTAGTTAGATCTAGGACTTCTTCTTCTTGGTCCTCTGAGTAGCCTAGCTCTTGTAAGGGAAGGTGCCCTCTAGTGAGGGGAGTAGAAGGAGGCACATATAATGGGGCTAGTTCTCCTTGTTCTTTGTCCAACTTAGACGTCTTACTAGTCTCTCCCTGTTCAATCTTTCTTCTTTCCTCTTCTTTTCTCTTCCTTAGTTCTTCCTCTAGCCGCTTCCTCTCTTGTTCTGCAAGCGCCTGTTGTTTCTTGAGCTCTTCAACCTGCTTAAGTTTTTATTCTTGCTCCTTTAGATCTTGTTCTCCCTCTTCTTCTCTTCCTCCTCTCTGGCTATCTTCTCTTCTTTTTGTCTTTTCTTCTCTGCTTCTTCCTGGGCCCTTTGTTCTTCCTGCTTCTTTTCTTCTAGTTGTTTCTTCTTTTCCTCCTCTTCCTGGACCCTCTTATTTTCGAGTTGGCCCTGGTCACTAGACTCTTGTGATTGTTTGAGCTCTTGCTCCATTTTTATCTTGAGCTCTTGTTTCTTCCTTTCCAGGGTGACATTCCTTTTTTCCTACATTTCGTTATCGTCCCCATTTTCTGAGTTGGTTTGGATATCTTCGACCTCTTTCTCCTTTCGCTTCTCAGATTTCCTGATGGATTTTTGTGTCTCCTATTGTTTCTTCTTCAGGGTGGAAGATATTTCTTGTAGACTAACATTTTCCTAGGAGTGATCGAGGAGCTCCTCATCTCTTTCCTGTTGCTCACTGGGGCCAAGTTCCCTAGTGGCATTATACCAATCCTTTACCCCATCTTTATGATCCTGTCTGGCACGCGAATATGACCAATTAAATTTTTCCCTCTTATAGTGGGCAGCCACAACTTTATTAGGGTCATATGTCTGATAGTTTAGGGTTACAAAGTGACTAGCCTTCAAAGCTTCAACTTCTTATTCTACTTGATTGAAGTTCTCAACTACATTTGCTCCGATGATGAGCGGGAAATCCGGCCATGGTTTCTTCTTGCCTTTGCTTAGTACCCTTGAGAAACCTTGTGTCATCTGGTAGCATGCTTCTCGCAGGAGTACTTATTTGTGACAAACCTTGGCAGAGCATGATGGGCCCATGGGTACCGAAAACTCTAATGAACGTAGCCTCCTAGATGGGGAACCAATGTGCCACCTTAACAATGGTTTCGATGGCCCTCTTTGACATGCATGGTGGCTTCTCCCTGAATAGTCGCTAGTATAGTAAGGTGATAAGAGAATTGGAAGTAACATCTATCATACCCTTATAGGTCGTGTCCCATAAGACCTTGTAGTGGTGGTGCACAGGGTTGGCTGCTGATGTATCCCAATTATAGCTTTAGTTATCAAACTGGCATCTTGTGCAGACGACATCCCTAAGGTATGAATCCATGTAGAATTATGGTGGTTGCGCTGGCTCTGGATGCTTTTCTGAAATGATGTTTGTCCTTAGGGCTGACATAAGAATTCTCACCCAATTGAAGATTGTTCCACGGGTGGCAACAACATACATGAGAGGAACCCAAGTACTGTGGAATACATCACAATATTAATTTCCATACAAGTGACACATCATGGCAGCAATCAGTTGATAAACTTTTTTCAGCCCTTATGTCTTGTACACGTAATCTGTTCTAACCCGAAAATTGGACGGGTCTTGCCACCATTCCCTCGGGATGTCTTTGGTAGGCATCACGAAGTTGGAGAGCCACTGGGTGTTGAAAGTCTCGTGCTTCTATGGAAATTTGTAGTAGGTGGAAATATCTATAGAAGAGATAGCTACTAAGGGCGCACCAGTATGGTCCTTCGCTATCAATGAATCTGTATCTATGCTTTGTAAGATCTAGTTGATCATTTCAACACACGGAAAAATGGAAAGGTGTGATGTTATCTTATGGAGTTTAGACCTCCCGACATTCAGGTACACTGGGAATTCTTCCGTGGTTTCTGGAATGTTCAGCTTGGTGAGCTCTTCATAGATGTTGTACCAGGAGAGCCTCATATTCTTATTGATATTACAGGTCATGTCTCTATAGATAGGTGGTTCCTCATACTAATATATTTCCAATTAACTTCCACCCTAACTTCTACGAGCGGCTTTTGTAATCAGTGGTGCCATCTCGTCTTCGAAAGAGAAGATGGAAATGCACTCGATATCCATGTCACCTAGAATGTTGAACAAACAATCCAATGATGAGAGTGATGGCATGAGAATAAAATAGATTTCTTAAATAAAATCAGTTCCAGATGATGTGAGGGGGATTTTAGGCAGGTCGCAAGGAACAGTGGTCACAGGGGTCGCAAGGAGAGAAGTGTGACTTGGCGACTAAGTAGAAGAGAGGATTTGCGGGGTCACACCGTCACGAGGTGTAGGCTATCGCAACTATTGGCCATGTGACCTGTGCACTAGGTGAGTTAAAAAAGAAGCTTGAGACTTAGGGAGATGTTTGGAATTCCTTAAGGTCAAATGGTTAGGCTCACAGGGGAAAACAGGGGTGGATAAGGGCGAGCAATGACTGTGAGGAATGCAAAAGGGGTTTCATGAGGCTAGAAGCATTGATTTGAGGTTTGTGGTGAAAAATTAGGTTGGAATGTAGATAAAACCCCCTAGGGTTGGAATATGCAGGGTCTGGATGGAAGAGAGCGACACTTGGATGGAGAAAATGATTACAGAGGAAGATGAAAGGTCGCATACCTAGAGAAAACGTGTGCGCGCCCTAGTCACAAATTTACCTTGTCTCTCATGTGACCCAAGAAACGTTACAAAATGAGCCTTGGGTGACCAGTATAAATAGTTTTGGTGTAATATACCTAGGAGGGACAATATGGGGTACAAAGGGAGTTACCTAAGGGAATAATGTAATAATAATAATGGGATGGGCCATAGTAATAAACAAGGTGGTTAACACGTATCATGTAAGGGACCACAAGTAGTTAGTGATAATGTAATGGGCCCATGGTATTAGATATATGGTATGAGGGAACCATGGTAATGACCCATGGTATTGTATGTATGAGGCCTATATAGAGGCTAGAGACTCCCCACATGTTCATAGAATATTCTTTCACCCCTCTCCATGGGGAGTCTCTAGCCTCTATATAAGCCTCATACATACAATATCATGGGTCAATACCATGTATTGAGGGAACCATGGTATTGACCCATGGTATTGTATGTATAAGGCCTATATAGAGGCTAGAGACTCCCCATTGAGAGATGTCAAGGATTATTGTATGAACATACATATGGCTTGTGGAGTGTTCTCCTTACTTAAGGAGTGAATGTATGGTGTTGCCCTACCTTAAGGGTTTGATCAATAAAGAAGAATTTCTATCTATATTCAGATCTTGTTATTTTTTGTGATTATTCTTGGGTATATTATTATTCCCATATATTTAAAGTTCAGAGGTATAACAATTTTTGTGATTTGATTATTCTCTTTCTTTTGTTTTCTTTAGGGGCCACTCTCTCATCCTGGGCAGGGAAATTCTTATCCTTCTCTAAGTCATGAGATTTTAATTTGTTTGAATGTTTCCCTTTTATTTCCTAATTGTATGAATAGAGACACCAATAAAAGGGGCGAAGGGAGACCCCCGAAAAGAAAAGGGGTTGGTTTAAGTAGAAAAACTTACATCCAAGTGATCATCTCAAGGGCTGAGTCTGGATAATTGTCACAACCTGCTACTAGGGTAAGGTCTCATAGGAGATATGGAGGATATTCAGTTTCACAACCAGAACCTCCTCTAATAGAAGAAGTGCAATTCGAGGAAGAATAAGTAACAAGCAAAGGATTTGAGGAACTGCATATTACAAGTTCAGAGGAAGAAGATTTGAGGGAATTATTGGCACCATTTGATCAAGGGAGTGTTTTTAAACAACTTCCATGACATGTTATAGAACAACCATAGCTAGAACCTGTTGAAATTCCATGTGAGTATTTGAATATTTTCATGGCTCTTGCAACTTCTTCAATTGAATTTCCAATTGGAGATTTCAGAGGTGATGCACCTATGAAGCATATTCCTTTAACAACACTACCTAATTTCCATGGCCTTACTTCCGATGATCCAAAAACATTCCTTTTTGAATTGAACATTTTTTTTCAGGGGTATGATTACATTTCTGATGCTCATAAATTGAACATATTCCCCGCTACTTTGAAGGGCACAACTTTGAGATGGTTTATGGGATTAGGAGGAAAATCCATTTCTACATGGGATGATATGAAGATGATTTTCCTCGAGAAATATCAGGACTACTGTAAATCCTGGGATGTAAAGGAAGAAATTTTCAATATTATGGAGAGAGAGGATTAGAATACGTAGGATTTTGTGGAACGTTTCAATACAGTATGCAGAGATGAGGCCACAGTGACTTATGTTAGTGTCAGTATCTTCATCCCTCCATCAGTGATCAAATTTCTCTTTTTGCATGCATTTTAGGTGTCCCATCTGATCAGCTACATTCCATTAGGTCATGGATCAGCTGATGGTAGTGGTTCATTGTCAATTTCCCTCATGTCATTTACCTACTGGCCTATTTTCACATGTTCAGATCATTTACAATCATTTATTGTTGTTACATTTGCAATCATTTTTAGGGTTTTAGGTCTCATTAGGTCTAGGGTTTTTCACCATGGTTAGCAAAAAACTTAATAAACAGTCAGCAGGTACATGAGGAGGTCTAATAAGTTCATCATATCAAAATTTCACTCAAGATATGCAGAGTTTTGAGGTAAAACAGAGTTTTTATTTTCTATGTACAAATTTTTTATGTAATTTCAATGTTTCTATATGTAATAAGTTCCAACTACTGCCCTTGGTCACCTTGCCAACTCCAGCCACTGCAAGAAACAAAAACATCAATGCATCAGTTAATCAAATGATCAAGAAGAGTCAAACTGCAAAATGAAAAAAAAGAGTTTTTAAAGCAAAGTGAATAAGACTTTTGAAAAGTGGGTTTGTAAATGAAAAATTAAAACCAAGGGGATATAAAGTTCTTCTTTGTGCAAGAGAGTGAGCTAAAAAGAGAAAATTTGGTTTGTGGAAGAAAGAGTTAAAATTGAGCAAAAAACATGAATTTTCATCGACACTATGCACCTGGGCACTGGCGCTACGCACCTAGCGCATGTTTTTCACTAAAATTTGGTTGTGCGCTATGCATACGAAGTGCGTTACGCACCTGGGAGGCAGCGCCACACACCTGCCTGTTGAGCTCCAAATCAAATTTCATCACCTTCCTCTACCTCCAAATTCACAAGTAACCTCTCAACAAGTAAGTAAAGCCTCACATCTGGTCTAGCAATGGATTTTTTTCATCTGTGGTGGTGATTTGTGCGTCTAAAAACTAAATCCTAGCTATCCCTAAAATTGTCTTGCCAAATTTGCATAGGTTTTTATTTTCTGTTGTTAGTTCCCCTTTGATTATCTTCCTACACTCCATTCCCTTCCCTCACACTAAATTTCCCTAAATCCCTTCCTCTTTCCCTCTCCCAAAATCATTGGCACTCACTCCCTATTACCAAACCCTAAGCCCTATACATTATTCCTAAACATTAACCCTATACATTCCCAAAACCCTAATTCTCATTTCCTATTCCCTCATTACATTCCTTCCACCATCAAAACCCTCATTTACAGTCATACTATCAGTCAATCCCTCATTTCCAAAAGGAAAAACAACAGTCACCCTACTCACCCTTATACTTTAAAAATCTCTTCATACTCATCATTTTTCACTCCAAATTTGCAAGTATGGAGACAAACTCAGCATATGAGAGGGATGATGAAACTGTCAGTGATTCTTCCCAAGAGGCTCATGCACCAAGAAAACCACATAAAGGAGGAAAACATATCCGAGAGGAGCCCAACACTCTTACAGAGTTACTTGATTGCCCTATTATAGTAACCTGTTTTAAACATCAGTCTTGTTACCAATTTTGTGAAATGGTGGAGAGGGTGAAATATCACGATGAGCTTGCTAGGTTATTCGTTATTCATCTTCACAATGGCCAAGTGAACCTAGCTGGTGTCTCTTTCATCTTGACACCTGAAACCATTGCGGCAACAACAGGCATCCCTAATGTGGGTGAATAGTGGAATAAGGGGCAGCATGTGGGCAGAGAGAATTATGAGCCTTACATCAAGGCTAGTTATCAGAGGAAAATCAGTAGGGTCTTTCCTTTCAAACACTTGCAAGATACTTATGCTCCACTCATGAAACTCATCATCAAGTATTTTACTTGTGAGGGGAGGTTTTCCTGTCTACATACATACCGTGTCAGATTCTTGATGCATTTCACAAGAGTGAGGATGATGACCCTGCCATACTTTATATGCAGGAAGATTGAGAAGATGGCTTTATATGTGCAAAGGAAACCTCTTCCTAAACAGTTCAGTAGCATTTACCATTTCTCATTGATTAAAATTGTTGTTTTCATCAGCTAAGCTTGCTGAATATTTCATGGGATACTTTCATTGCACCTGAGGTTTTCAAAAGCCCTCAAGTGACTCCATCAGTGCTTCAAGAGGAAGGAGGGCCTTCAAACCAGCCAAATGTTCATAAGCCTGAAACTATAGGTGTGCCAGTGTTTGTCACTTATGAGAAAGGCACAAGGGGACTATTTGCAACTACCAAACGAGTATTATCTCCACCAGGGGTGGAAGGGGTCTCGTTTTCTTCATCATATCACATGCAAATGCTATCTTCACCTAGAGTTAAAGGGACTTTGCCTTCTTCTTCAGTAGAATAGGTATAGGACAAAGGAAAGCGACAATTTCATGATGAAGGGCCTTTTGAAGGGCAAGACAGAGATTTTGTCTTGGTTGAGGAGGATGACATTGATTTGGGCCCTCAAAGCTCAAACTCAAAGATATGATCATCAAAGAAAAAGAGGCTGAAATCCAAGCCTTGTCACTTGACCTTGAGAGGGCTAAATAGATCATTAACTTCCTTGAGCAAGAGAATAAGTGACTGGAGGACAAACAAACGATCATGGAGCTACAAACAATTAAAGAAAACAAGCAAGCAACAAAAAGAAGGAAAATCAAAATGACTCAAAGAAATTGAGGCTAACTGAGAATCATGGTTAGAGAGGGAAAACATTCACTTGGACAAATTGCTTGAGAAATCTTACAAGGAGAAGAAAATGCTGCGCCATATGGCCTATCACTACTTAACTCGAAATTAAATTTGCAAAACAAGGGTGAAGAGGTTAAAGGCTAAACTAAAGAGAGCTTTGAGGAGACAAAAAGAGCAATATAAGCTCAAGATCTTGGCTAAAGCATCATTTCCCCAGCATAGCACATAAAAAGGATCACTCATGCCAAATTTCAAGAAATTTGGTGAAGTTTTTGTCATTAATGAATTTTTTGAGGCAAAAAACAGGTTTTTTCAGCAAGTGCGTAGCACCACTGGCGCTACGCTTTTGATGGGCACCTCCATTTGAAAAAAACTTTACATTTTTGGAATTAGCATGAAAGGTTATGCATGGTCAGAAATGGCTGAGAAATTTTGACAAGTTCCTGGACCTCCAAAAGAGCCAAAAACACCCAACAAATGCCCTCTCTGCCACTTTTTTGCCACACAGGAAGCAGTCTTGGCAGATTGCATTTTTGGAGGGGAAAATGGACTCCAAATCAAAAAATTCAAGTTGTCCCAGAAAGTAGACTCACTAAGCTTTCCAATGAGCTATTCTACACCTGATTTGGACTTCACAAAGCATTCCAAAATTGGCCCAGAAAAATTGCTACGCATAGAATTAGTGGCGCTATGCATAGGAGAAAAATTTGCCAGTTTTACCTGTTGCTCAGAATTTCGCCTAGGTTTCTATCAGTTTGACTTTTTCTTCTCTCTTTGATAAATTCATGATGTCATATGATGTAACTTGATGTACTATGATGTGAAAATGATGAAAATTGACTTAAGGAGGTAGATACATCTGTTAGAGTTGTTTTGATGATGAATGAATCAGTTTCCATAGTTTTAGAGGCAAGCTGTTCCACTGCCTATTTTTCAGTTCCTAGTTTAGATCTTGTTGAAACAGATCCTTGATTCTGGATTTGACCCCTGATGGCTAGCATAGGTGGTTTGATGCCTATATCTTGTACTTTCTTATTCATTTGTCAAGGTTGGACTCTTGTGGATGCATTGAGCACAATTGTACATCACTTCTATAGTTTGGCAAGGAAATAAACCAGGGTTTTGCAGCATTTTGTGGGATTCTTGTGGTAATGTGAATTAGCGTTGTTTTCTTCTCTATAATTTAGTTAATATTATGTTTATGTGTGCCATCATCTCTCTTATTTTTCATAACTAAATGAATCAAGTGTAAAAGATAAAATCCATTGGTATTTCGATGCTCTGACTTAGGGTTTATTTAGTTTTACATGTTTTCTACGGTCTAAAAAGGACTCATGACACTTGCATGCCCTCTCCAGCTCCTCACCAGTCTTTAGACTCACCATTACACTCATTTCAAAGTGATAAAACACTTGCCTACCTTGCCCCACAGAAACCTCTGCAAATCTATGTTGATTTCCCAGACCCAAAGCTGCCTTCCCCATCTGATCCAGCAACCAATCATTAAAATCAATCAAATTCCTCTGAGCAAACATACCTAGCCTAAAATTAGATTTTATATCTGTCATCTCAAGCCTTCCTTGATAAATTTTCATTGAGATTGACAAGGAGAGAGCCCTCTCCTGGCCTGGTAGGGCTAGCTACCAGGTTAAGCGTGGTTTGATGTTACACTAAACTTGCCTTCCTTCAGCCTGAGGTAGATTTAGGCCCTAACAACTTAGATAAGAATATCTTGAAAATTATCCTTCTCAAAGCACGGAGGAAGGAATATTTGGGGCTATTGAACGTAGTAGGGAAATGAGATATATCAAAGAAGGAATTTGATACCATCTGTGAATTATGCATCAAGTGTTCACGAGGGGCTGCAAGACAGAGACAGGGAATCTAAAATCTCAAAACATTCGGCAATGGAGTTACAAAGGCTAAAATTGGGAATCTGCTGGAAAACCTGAGAACCAATATCCTGAGTACATTATCATCACAACTAGACGTGTTGCAGGCAAAGCAAAAGCAAATGGAAGCAGAGAAGGTTGTGTCTATTTTCTGCCCTCAATGCAAGAAGAAGTATCTGTTGAAGGAATTTCCATTGAATTATGTGGAGACTTGTGCAATAAGAGAACAGAGTCATTCCACTAGTACTTTCCCGTCTCTTCTTGGATTGAAGACAATCTTTTAGGGGACGAATGGAGAAGCAGATCAGATTTATTTTATGAGATCAAGGAACCATGGCAACCATGACCGTCGAAAGTGAATCAATCTATGCCTCAAGACCCAACTCAGTATTTTAATAATATGAATTATGGTCAGCAGTTTGTACCTTTTTCACCTTCTTCGTCGCAGACTTACCAATATCCAATAACCTGGAAACCTTGGTATCCTCAATCTGGTCCAAATTCTTCATGGTCCCAGAATTGGCATGGATGTCCTCCTCCTCCTTCAGGACAATTCTCCCAAACTATGCCACAACAGTAGCTACAGTTTCCTACTAATGCACCCACTAGTAACCCTCCTCTTTGTCCTCAGCTGCCTATCCAACCCAATTCGAATCCAAATAACAGAGGGGCTCAATAGGTTGAGACACTCAACCTCCCTGCATATAGGGTTTCCACTATGGAATGTAATGAACTAAATCTTTGATCTGGTCGGGTGCTCAACACTCATACTTCACCTATAATTATTGAACATACCGATGATGAATTCTCAGAACTAGAACAAAGAATGATAGGGGATGAGTTAGGATAGATTCCTATAAAGCAACAAACCAAATGTATGGAAACATGGTAATATACAATGGGGAAGTTACAAAGAACCTTATCCTTTACCCTCGTACAGAACCAATTTCATCAAGTAAACCTGACTTTACCTTGATTCAAAAACCTCTACCTACCAAAGAGCCTGAATTTGAGAATGAAGAAATTAGACCCATCCTTACCATCTGTTGGGTCCCTATAATACTAGTGATTACCCCATTACTATTGTAGTTATACCCCTTATTAATATTGTTGTGCCCCTATTGCCCCCATATTGTTATTACTGTGCCCCATAGAATCCCTCTATTGTTATTTTTGTGGCTTTATATTATTATGTTAGGTCAGCTGGGTTATATTGTGACTCCTTAGACTCCTATATTTAGAAAGGAGGTTTTGTCATTTTTATCATCCAAGAATTGTTCATTTGTGTAATGTAAAGG
>APFE030651484.1:3420-14650 GCA_000404065.3 Pinus taeda
AGGTAAGGTAGAGAGAAACTGCGTACCTAGAGATAAACATGTTTTTAATGAATTTCTCTCTTTTTTGAAGTTTGACATGGAGAGCAGAGGTATGAGGCTTGCCAAGGAGGATAGTATGACTGTTGATGAAGCCATACTAACTGCAGATAGTCATGGTGACAAATTTTAGTGTAACAGCTTTGTTGATGCAGACTGGGTTGGAGATATGGATCAGAGAAGATCTACAAGTGGGTATATGTTTAACCTATTTGGAGGTGCAGTCAATTGGATGAGTAAGAAACAATCTGTAGTGGCACTATCAACTACAAAGGTAGACTACATGGCAGCCACTCCTGCAAGCAAGGAAGAAGTTTGGTTGTAGAGATTGTGTTCAAGTATGGGGTTAGTACAAGGAGCTATAAGGATAGACTGTGACATCAAAAGTGCAATTTTGTTGGCAAAGAACCCTGCTTACCATTCATAGACAAAGCACAATAATATTCAGTATCACTTTGTGAGGGATATGATAGAAGAAAAAAAGGCGTTGCTGGTAAAGGTGGATACTTTGAAGAATACTACAAATGCATTGAAAAAATCTATGAGCTCTGAGAAGTTCTCTTGGTGTAGAGAAACAATGGGTGTTGCAGGGCGGGATAAATGACTAAGCTCTCCCGTGGAAAGAAAACAACAAGTGGGAGAATGTTGGGTTGTGCTATATTCTTTCCAGGACTAGCCCACCTAGTTAACAGGGGGGTTAGAGGGGAGGCAAAGCCCTCCCTTCATTGTGTCAATTGCGCAGTGGGGGGGGGTCACAAGGGGTTTGAGGGGGGCGGGTAACCCCCTTCTACGGGGTCTGAGGCAGCACCCCGGGGAATTTTTTTGGACCCTATATTAGGTGGGGCAAACCTACCTATGGTTTTTTGCATGGTTTTCACACATGGTTTTGGGCATGATGGTTTTTGGTCCATGGTATTGGATGCTTCGACATGTATATATATGTATTGTAACATTGAAAGGAACATAATGAAAAATCAAGCTAGTAGTCCTGGTTTTGGGATCCAGGGGAAAATCTTTGTCTATATGTGTTTTATGTGTTATACTCTCACATTGTTTATTTTCTGTGTTTTAGAATTCATATGCAGGTAATTTTTGTACGAGGTTAAAACCTACAGTCTCCTTTACCTTTGCCCAAAATTCTTGTCCTAACCCAACACTACTAAGCATGCTTATTTCATTTTCCATCAATGTCATGTTCATTCATTATGCAAATCCATTTTGTCAAGGTGTGTATAGAGTAGTCTTCTACCATGCTATACCACACTTCGTACAGAACTCTTCAAATTCCTTCTTGCAGAACTGTCCACCATTATCTATCCTCAACACTTTTAACTTCTTCTCTGTCTAATTTTCCACCAAAGCCTTAAATTCCTTAAACCTGTCAAAGACTTCAGATTTCTTCCTAAGGAAATATATCCATGTCTTCCTTGAGAAGTCATCATAAATTATACATAGTACACAAAATTACCCAGTGATGGAACCAACACAAGTCCAAACACATCACTGTGCACAAGCTCTAATATCCCCTTCGACCTCTTAGCATTAGAGGGGAAACACACCCAATTCTGCTTCCCATATACACAATGTTCACAAAAATTGAAATCCAATGAGAAATTATACATACCTTCTACCATACCATTAGCATGAAGTATTCGAAGGCCATTCTCTCAAATATGTCCAAGCATTTGATGATATAACATGGTCTTTTCTCCAGAGACCACTATATTTTCTGCTCCACTTTCAGGAACCACAGAACTGTTGCACCCATCAATAACATTTCTACCCATAAGTTTGTAGAAAGTTCCAGTCTGAACTCCTTAGATCAATACTAGTGCTCCCCTAACCATATTATAGGTATCTTTCTCGAACACTGTTTTGACACCTGCATCTTCCACTTCCGACGATTCAGTCTTCCTATCATCCCCTAAGAAAACTTCACCACTGTCATATTTCTTATACTCGCAGAACCACTCCCTCTTGGGAGTGATGTGAAAAGATGCAACTGAGTCAATAAACCATGCCTCATGATCTACATGTGTAGTTCAATAAGAATCCAAGTACACATCCCAACCTTCATCTGAGGTGGTTTTCACCTCTGCAAAAGGAGAATCATCATATCCCTTTCCTTTCTTGGGAGCTTTATATCTATGGTGATTTTTGAAGTGCCATCCCTTTTAACATTTTCGGCATATCTTTACAGGTTTCCCTAAAGATTTAGATCTCCCACTCGAGGAATTATTTTTGTTTATGTTCTGGGACCGTCCTCATACATACAAGGCATCACTATTCTGGCCCTCCATATTTTTTCATCTCATCTCCTCCAACAACAAGGATGAGACTATTTCATCAAACTACAAGGTAGTTGTATTGCTACCTATTTCAACAACCAGACTATCCCATGAATATGGTAGAGAACACAACAAGTTGATGCACTTACCTTCATCTGAAATTTTAATATCAACAGATAACAACTAACTTACCCCAATATAAAAGGCATTTAGATGCTCTGTCATTGAGTCTCCATCCTTCATCCTCAGGTTATACAACCTTTTCCATAGGAACAGTTTATCCACTAGAGAATTAGGTTGGTACAAAGTCCCTAACTTGTCCCACAAAGCCTTCGTCAAAGCTTCCCTTGATACACTCAACAATATTGAAACTGAGATACACAACCATATTGTGCTCTTTTCTTTTTGATCCAACTTCTTCTAGCCTTCGTCATACATTGTTGTTGGTTTAGTACCATGATCCACTGATCTTTATCCACCATAAATTCATCCTTCTTGAGTTTCCATAACTCAAAACTATGACCATTAAATTTCTTGATCTCTATATTTCCACTTCTTGCCATCTTGTTTCACCGCAAGAATTGATCCTGCAGATCTTCCACTAAACATGGCTTATCACAAGCCCGAGTAGAACCCATCAACAACAAATGATTCCCCTTGTATATGAAACAACTCTGATACCAAATGGAGGTTTTAACCCTATACAGAAATTACCTGCAAACAAATTATTAAAAACAAAAAATATACAATGGCAAGAAATACAAAACAAATACACATATATTTTCCCCTGGATCCCAAAACTGGGACTACCATATTGATTTTTCATTATATTCTTTTCAATGTTACAATAAATATATATACATGTTGAAACATCCATAGATCCCAATCCATTAACCTTGGATTAGAACATAATTGTAGTTCCCTTTACCGGATCTACAAAATATCATGGGAAGAAAACCATCATGCCCAAAACCATGTGTGAAACCCATGCACACAACCATAAGCGGTAGTCGTGGAAAGAATATAACACACACCCAACACTTCTCTTCCTTCCTTGCTCCTTCCTTCCTCTTTCCTTCTTTTCCTTTCTTGATCCAATGCCAAAGTGCTCCAAGAAAAATCTAAGTTTCCAAGAGTGAGAGAGAAAGAGAGAATAATGAGAGAGCTCCAAAACTGAACTAACAAAATGTAACACTAACAAAAGGTACCAACTAATTCTTAGAAGCCTTTTTATCAATTAGGCCTCTATTTTCTTCATTTTCCTCATTGCATGCAACCTGTGACCTTTCACCTTCCTTTTCTCCTAATTTCCATTATTTTTATAAATAAAATGTCAATTAATGCCACTTTGCCTTTCCAAATGGCTTAGCCATTGACTTTTCCAATTTCCTTATCCATAATAAACCAAATGGACACCCACACTAGGATGTCTTGCCCAACATTCAGCTTGGAATAAGTGTCCCATCAAACATGGTTATTATTTTTCCTTTGTTAACTTATATTACATGAAATTTTCACCATGGCTATTACAGTATTGTAAGTGGCATCTACCCATGGTATTCATTCACCAATGGTATTTACCCACCCATGTAATTTACCTATGGTATTGTAACTAAAAAAGGCTATAAGTACAAGTCACATTTTGTAAAAGGAATAGTCCACGATAATGTAGATTTTATAGCTATTATTTGTTTTCATAAAAAGTTTCTTTGTGGTTTTGTTTACTGTGTGTTCTCCTTGTTTCCTCTGGGATTTCAATTCGTTAGATCTTCAGAGCCTCCCCCAAATATCTAGATCAGGAGTTGCAACTTTAGTGTTGAACACTATGTTGGCTAGCGGAAGCCTCGTGCAACGGTTAAGAGGGTCGAAGCCCAAATTTTTGGGTAAAGATAGGGTAAGGACTCTGCTGAAAGTGCGGAGAGTGAATTGTAATAGGTTGAGTCAAAGAGTAGTTCGGCCGAAAAATAATGTAAATAAATGTACATAGAGTCGGCCCGCTCAGGGATCGCGGGCCAAGGGAGGGTATAAATAGAGCGAGACTCTATGGGTAGGAAGTGAAGTTTTGATGATTGATATTGGTTATGCAATATAATGGGTTTTGGAAGAAGATAGTCAGAAAGCATCTGTAAATCTGTGTCGAGGGTTGGGTAGTAGGTAGAGGCTCTGCATCTATGTGCGCAGAGGCCTGGAAAGTCCGCAACTGTGTGCGCAGACCCCTGCAGCTGAGTGCGTAGGGTAGATCTGGATGTATGGGTGAAGAATAGTAATAAAGATAAGTTTGCTTCTATAATTCTGTGTTATTGCACATCTGCCTTTATGGTTTACCTTTTTATATCTGGTTAATACGAATGTGATGGATGTATGTGAATTTGGGTTCATTTTAATGCGCGAATCAGTTGTGTTGGTTAAATGTTTGCTTAAAAGCCTTGTTGGATAGTTCTAAGTCATAACCGCTTCCTTCAAGTAGAATAGTGCACTAATAAGAAATATGTAATCACTCTGGATCTGTGCGAAGACCAAGCAGCGCGAATTTGTAGACCAGTGTGTGAAACCTCTAGAACACATCTAGACATCTCTAGGGTGTGGAAACCTGGTTCCAGCACCCCCCTTACTACCTCGGGTGAGACCTCAGTTTGCACTCTGCGGGTTGTTGCCGAAATGGCCAGTAGCTACAGGATTTGTTTGGCTAAATAACTCTTCTGAACATGGGTCAGACCCAAATAAGCCAACAAATGGTTCCATTGCCGAGACTGGGATCTACTTAAGGGGTATCTGATGTGAGAACACTGGAATCCTACAAAGAAAGAGCTTGAATATTGGTGGGATCTGAAGCTTCACAAGTTCGCAGTTCAGGAAAATAGAAACTCACGGATATCAGAGGAACAATGGTTGGATCACTATATATTCATGGATATACATGATATCTTCTTTGTGACATTTTCGATAGAATTGTACGAGTGGCTCGCAAAGTTAGCTGATAGTGTGGGGAGGTGCAAATTCGACCAACCGATAGTGTGGACTCCAAAATTGGTGTGTAGGCTAGAAGCCACCGAAGATAAACTTGTGCGTGTGGTAGACCACTGGTTAGATCGAATCGTAGGAGGATTTATCACTGAATTTGCAATAGATACAACCGTAAATTACAGTGAAGGAGAAAGGAAATTTCTCCAAGGATTGCGAGGTAGGTATATCAAATCATTAAATACTTGGATTAAGATGTTGTTGTGTGAAAAACAGATTCTGCGTGTATATTGATGTCTGGAGTAATGCGGAGTGGAAGAGGTTATCGAGGGGCAGGAGGAGTAGAAAACAGCCCTCTGATTTCTGTCTCGAGGGAGAATGAGGAGGATCTCACTAGGTTCTCTCTAGGAAGTGCGGTCCGACTGATTAAAGAACTCTTCCCTCTAATACCGCCTCTATCTACACTGCCACCCACTTCACCCCTATTGATTCCATCTACGCCAACTCCACCTCCACCCCCACCTCCACCACCAAAAGTTGGGATGGCGACCGCAGTCAAGCTACCCACATTTTAGGGTGTAGGGAATGAAGAACCAAGTCGATTCTGGTTTGTGATAAACTTTGTATGGGACGCACAAGGCATAACAAATGAAAACATCAAGAAGGCTATGCTGGTTAGTGCACTGAAGGATTGCGCGTTGACATGGTACATAAAACACTCAACCGACCATCCGAATGAGAGGATAGCGAAAATCCAGGATGTGCTTATTAAAGAGTTTGGTTGACCAAAGTCTGGAGCCCAGTCAATCATTGGGTTCAAGGAGATAGCAGTGATTCCTGGAGAAACTTCGTGGGACCTGGACCAAAGGTTAAAGAGTACTATTCGCGAAGCTAACATGACTTTGACAGATGGGCAGCATTGCGTGTGGTTTGTGCCATCATTGACACCCCATCTGAGGATGACTTTGTCACAACATAAGATCTCAACCCAAGCTGAGGCACTGGAGATAGCAATGAGGTTACACACAACCCCTATATTGGACCCAGGGTTGGGAGTTCAACAAATCCACATGCAACTTCAAAACTTGAGTTTGGAAGTACAAAGATTGAAGCAAGGAGGAGTGTCCCGACTAGAGGTACGTTCGAAGGTGGGCTATATTAAATGTAAGAGCCAAGCGCATGACAAGGACCATTGCCCTGTTTTCGCGAACTATCTGGTGGGAGGAAGCTTGATGCCGTTAAAAGTGGAAGTACAAGCAGGACCAAGTTTCGCACATGCACTCTTATGTGCAATTTGCCAGGTAGGAGGAAAGCATGCCACAGACAGTTTCCACCTATTTCTAGGTTTACGACAACCTCCTCAACACTTATTTTGTAACTTCTGCAGAACGATGGGTCACGAGGAAAGGGATTGTCACATGTTGATGGATCGGTCTCCTATCTATAGGATGCAAATAGAGATGTACGGGAAGGACCCGACTGCACCATTTGCACGAGGGGGATTTCCAGTATGTGGATGGGATCATGGTGGAATGGGACCTAGACAGAAACGACGACAATTAATCTACTATAATTGTGGAGGGCTAGGGCATTACGCGCGGGATTGTACAAACCCAACCAAAGCCTATTTATCGTCATGCTACTAGTTTGATCATGATGCAATCGACTGCCCTATGCTAATTTCTAAATTACGGGAAAAAGGAGTGCTCCCAGCTAGCCCCACTCAGAACGTCCAAATGATGAAGGCAGAACCCCGCACCGATGACCCCAACATCAATATGATGCTCAAAAGTGGCACAACTATAGGGGAAGATAAAGGGACGAAGCTGGAAGAGGATGTGTGGGTTCGCAAGGCTCCCCCAAAATAACTAGAATTTGATTTTGCGCGGGTGAAGTAAACCTTTCTAGAAGCTAAGAAAAACTTTGCAGAAGCATCTACTTCGGGTAGTAAGGGGAAATCGAAACTGGAACATGAAAGTTCTTTGATAACTACCTTCTTAGAAACCTGTATGAAGCTTCTGAGGGATGCTAATGCGGTGAAAGGGTTACAAGAGCTAATAACTAGATGTGTAGGGGCAGATGAACCATGCTTGATCCACAAATTGGGCAAGCAGGTTTTGCATACTAGTCTGGAGATGTGATTGACCGTCCAGATTGGTGATTATGAGATGGACCAGGTTGTTTTAGATCTGGGGTCCAACGCAAATGTCCTACCAAAACAGACTTGTGAGCACATGGGCAGGCCTTGTTATAGACATTTTTGGGCACTGCAACCCCAATCATAAATGTCCATAAACTAAGGGCTCCTAAGTCCCTGAAAGTGTTGCTTCACTGCCTAAAGGAACAAGGTCAGCTGATTACATCATCTCCCAGAAGTTCTCCACTAAAAACTACTCAGAAATGGTCCAAACTAGACCATATGAATTACCCAGTGCAGAGGTGCGATGCATATCACCTTCCCAGTGTACAGGTGTGATGCATACTGAATGGCCCCTCTATAGGCGATGTCGGGAATGGACAAATGGCAGACAATTTGCGAGTGGAAGATCATGGAATCTTCTAGAAGCTTCCCCTCTATTTTCTACCAGGGTTGAGTAGAGATCATCATCTCCAAGTGGAATCAAAGATAATATCAGAGAGAGACACTAATCAAGACCCCAGAAGATGACTCACCCCCCTACAATCATCTATATATGGATCCCTCATCACAGAGATCTAGAGGCTGGAATTTTGTATCTTGTAGAGAAGTGATGTTGGTTTTCCAGAGAAACTCCATAGTGTTGGGTGATCTAAGCTTTACTTGAGGTGAAGAAGGGCTTTCTTGCTGGAGGATGATGCTGGGTCAGAACATATGGCTGTAATCCTCTTGCTATTCTTGATCTTAATAAAGTTATTCAAGTTTTCCTCCATATTCTTGTATGTTTACTTATATATGCATTTGTATGGTTAACACATATCTGGTCGTGTGTTATTTATGAATATAGATCTATGTTCTTCGATAGTATTATGTTGCTTTGATTCCATAGGTGCTCTTTGAAGCTGGGCAGACGAAGAAGAAGCAACAAAGATCTATCGGGAAGGATAGGAAACAAACAAGGAAACCAAGCGCAAGACTAAGGTTGGTCTCCTTTGTTCCACTCTTATCTATTTTCATAAAGGAAAGTGAAAGTAGACTTTACTTGTTTGTTTCTAAGATAGCTACTAGTCTTAGTGGGAATAGCAACTCCAAGTGGACACTATTCACGATAACAAAATGGCGACTCCACTGAGGAGTGACTAGATTGTTTGTTAGCCTATCTTTGTTTATTTTATAAACTTACAGACGGAGCTTGAAGTCAAGCCAACTAGCCTTCGAACTGCATTTGTATATTTGTTATACAAATGCAAAGTAGATCAATGCTGCTTCAGTCTATCTCTGGGTTTTGTTTATGAATTAAACAATAGATCTGCAAACGTTCTAATTGCCCTAAGTAGTGGCTCTAGTAACCTCCTTAGATCAACCCCTGTGATTTACATATACTGAACATCACTTATTCGGCCTAAATCCCTGCACTGAATTTCAAATTGTGAGTAAAAACTCGTTTAAAGTCTCGCACTGGTACCATCGCACCCTGCCTTTAAGGCAGTCTTTATGCATCACACTTCCTGTGTGCAGTAGGTGCGCTTCATACTGAATTCACTGTGTGACAGGTGCGATGGTCAGGGAAGGTTAACTTTACCTTCAGACTTTGGTTTTTCCTTCACTATTTTCAGTTCTATTTAGGAGTTTTTCTGTTTGTGGTCAGTGTATCTTTGTGAAAACCCCCTTCTCTTACATCATTCCGCCTCTATAGTGCAAAGAACTGTAAGGGTTTTTATGTATTGTGCGCCATTTTCAGTTCTCTTTTGCAAAAAAGTAGCATAGTCGAATTGTCGTTTCTTAATCTGAAAGTGTCGTAAGTGTCATTTTCAGTTTTAGAAGACAATCCCATTATTCTTGATAGTCGATTATACATTTACTCTTACATATGATTTGAATTAGTAGTTTTTAAAGTGTCGAAAAGAAATTTTCATTTCGAAATCGCAAAATGTCTCCCTTACCTTCACTTCATTTTGAAAATAAATTTTTTGAGTATTGTCACTTTGAAAATAATTCAGATTTGCACTTAGCTTTCTTATCGTCATTCATACATTAATAAGGTTGAAAACACATACATGCATGTGCATTTGCATTTACACTGCTTGGTTTGATTTAGGACAATGCATTTAGTGTGTGCTCTGTGCTCTTTGTTGAAATATTCTCAACTTTCTTTCCTTAGTAGCTAGGATTTTCATTGCCAAAAGAACATTAAACAATTGTTTATCATCTTAGACTTCATTTTAGGAATTGTATACACATCACGCGATGAACCTGAAAGGCAAATTTTTAAACAAGATCAACTTAAAATAAATTTAATGAATCTAACAACGCTTTGGAACCTAACACACAACATCTAGAGGTCTAGGCTAGAGACGTATTTCGGCGTCGTAAAACCTGGTAATTGTTGTTTTCATTGTGGTTGGTGATTCCTCCACTCTGATACGACAGTGAGTACGGCTTTTGCTCCACGTACCGTCGAGTATATATTGGGAGACCACAATAGGCTGCATCCTTTATCCTTAGGAAGCCGTGTCTGCCGCCCTATCGATCGCAATGCACTGAACACAGCATTCGAGAAGATTGACTGCCGTACCATAAAAAATATTCTGCAGTTTTACGATTGGTTTGGTAATCCCCTCTGCCTAGATTTCTAGAGAAGTCTATTTTGCTCCTTTCCAGAGTCCTTAAAAGAAAAGGTCCATCTGAGCAATTATCACTTCAAGTTCACTAAAAATCAAAGGCGACTAGAGTCATCTTTTGTTTTTTCTCGACTATTTAAAATTGAAAAAACAAGTTGTGTCAAAGCATCTAAAATTTATTTTAATCGGAATAACATCAAAAATTCCCTCGTTGGTCTTTAGGTCGAGAAAATGGAGTCTACCAACCAAGGATTTCCTCTTGGAGGAAATCCTAGTCCTTTCTCCTCTTGGGGAGATTTTGGTGCACCCCATATAGCCACATTGTCACTTCCAGGATTGACGATTGGTTTGCCCATATGGCTCTTCTCTACCTCTGTCGTTCAGAATACCGTATTTCTTGAAAAATCAAGTCAGCAACTAGATGATACTAGAGTTGCCTACCGACCTTCTACTTTGTCTGATTCTCCCTCTCCTCCTTCCTCTTCGCTTGATAAAGATGGTAAAGCTAAAGATCAAGTAATTGAGAAGAAGAAGAAGTAGAAAGAGAAAAAGGAAAAGAAGAAGAAGGAACCAAAATCGAAAGGGGGAAACCAGGCGTCGTCTAGCGAAAATCCTCGCACCGCACCGTCTAAACCTAAATCTCCTTGTGTCATTTGCAATGGAGACCACTATCACCGAGATTGTCCCTACATCCCTCGGATCTTAAGGGACTGGTCTCCTCATTTGGACAATCCGGTGTCGTCAACCTCTGATGATCATGTTGAATGCACACCATCAACCAGTGAAAGTGAAGTATCTAGACAGAAAAGGAATCCCAGATTTCCTTGTAAATTATGTGAAGGCAATCACGCTGTCCACCTTTGTCCCTTCCTTGACGAAGCTAAAAGAGTTTTGGATGACCATCCTGCTTCACTGCTACGGCTCCCTCCTGGATATAAAAAAACTCTTGCCAAGTCCACCACTGGTTGAAAATCTGGTTGGCCCACCATTGTGGTCGGCCGAAGCATCTATCATTGAAAATTAACCCTCTAAATCCATACCAGACGAAATTCAAAAGGTCGAGGCAACAGTTGACCCGGTCTTGCCTTCAGAGTGTTCATCTTCAAATGATACCGTCACTGAAGAGAAAGAGAATGACACCGTTCAAATTCTTTTCGTAAACACAGACTCCGATGAACTTGGGGGCA
>APFE030651491.1:3968-19828 GCA_000404065.3 Pinus taeda
TAGGAAAACTTTTGTATCTAACCCATACTCGTCCTGATCTTTCCTTTGCTGTTGGTCTTATTGCTCAGTTTATGCAAACCCCACGTGAAAGTCATTGGAAAGCAGCTAAAAGAATACTTCGTTATGTTCGAGGTACAATTCAATTTGGCATTCATTACAATGCCGAAGCATCTCTTCTATTGGTTGGTTTCACTGATTCGATTGGGCTGGTGACCCTAATGATCGGAAGTCTACTTCCGGTTATGTGTTCACTCTTGGCTCAGGACCTATTACATGGGCTTGCAAGAAACAAGGTGCAATTTCTCTTTCTTCAGCAGAAGCAGAATATCGTGGTGCCGTAGAAGCTAGTAAGGAAGCCTTGTGGCTTCGTCAGATCCTATCTGAGTTTGGCTTTTAGCAACAGCATCCGATTACACTTTGGTGTGATAATCAAAGTGCCATTCAACTATGCAAAGATCCAGTCCAGCATCAGCGTAGAAAACACATTGAACTACACATGCACTTCATCAGAAAGCTCATTCATGACCATGTTCTTTCCTTTGAGTGCCAATATTTCAATTACAGATGATCAGTTGCAAACATCTTTTGCAAAGGCTCTCATCAGAGGCCAAGTTAACTAAACTCCGATTTAAATGGTTGGAGTTCAAGAAGTTTCACTAAGGGGGGCTCTAAGTGCCTCCTCCTTCTCCTATTTTGTCATATTTGTAAATCCTTCAATCTATCCCAAAGTTGTTCTTAAGGGGGGATATTAGGATATTCCGACACATAGGAATAGTTAAGTATAACTTGGTCTAGTATAGAGTTAGGTAAAGTGTGTTTCTTTACTATGTACATTTGTAACTTACAATCCGACGGTTACGATATGTAGTGATGTGACAGTTCATTCTCTCCTCGGTATTACTGACACTTGATCTGTGGCTTAACACCCGATTGGTTCATGAATTCTATTTAAAGCGAATGGAGGTTCATTTGTAGGTTAACCATTCACGAGAGAAGCTTATGTAAATTTTCATTCTTTTATTAATAAATTGCCTTAAGTGGCTGCGTTGGCTCAGGCCATGGACTGTTAACCACGTCAAAATACTGGTGTATTGATCTGTGATCTGGTTGTGAGCGGTGTCCTTTGGTGTTCTGTCTGAGGAACTTACCTTGTAAATAATTCCTACAAGGATAGGTTCTCTGAACTTTCACTTTTCTTACTCGATAATGAGTTCTTCAAATTTCACATTTTTATTATTATTATTGAAAAATAGTTACATATGTATCTTGTTCCTTTGAACTTTCACTTTTCTTACTCGATAATGAGTTCTTCAACTTTCACTTTCTTGATAATGATCAACCTCTGGGATAATTTTTTTTATTATTATTGAAAAATAGTTACATATATATCTTGTTCCTTTGAACTTTCAGTTTTCTTACTCGATAATGAGTTGAGTTCTTCAACTTTCACTTTCTTGATAATAATTGAACCTAAAACACAAAATATAAGTATCTTCAATAGTATAATTTGGGGTCGACATTTTCCTAAAATGAACCAATGTTTGGTATTTATTTATCATACTTTTAATATTAAGATTCATTGAAACAAAATATTAATTTTTAACCTATGTATAGCATGCTCTCAAAGTGTTAGTATTTCTAATGTCTTAATCACTTTCTTGAAAAGGTAAACTATTTTTCTTATGGCTTTCCTTCCCTAAATATTACATGTAGAATTTTTGGATTATCTAATTTTTGAATAAATCTATATTCTAGTTGTTGTTAATTAATTGTTGAAGTTTATATCCTAATGGAGCTTCATGCTTTTCTTTTATACATCAGCACTAACCTTGTGGGTCTTATCGATACCTTATATGCCTCTATGAGCTAAAAATTATAATCTTGAAGATAAATTCATTTAATGGCACCATTCCAGATATCTTGAACTAGAGAAGTATTAAGTTCATGGTTCTCTATAACTATTCTTAGGTCCCTTGTCTTCCACCATATTCAAATGCATTCAAAAGGGTTTTTATGTAATTAAGCAATTTTACACTCAAACTAGATACAAAAAAATAATGTTAATAAGATTTGTGGAAAAACCAATATGTTTTAGAATAAACCTTGTTAACTTAAAAAAACTCACTAAATAGTTGTAGATATCAAGGAAAAATCAAAAGAAGAAAAGCTTGTTGAAGGTCCAAAGTCTATGTCTACTAAAGTGTTGAATACAATAATGACATGAGAGTATAATTGGAGGTTTATTAAAGGGAAGTTAAATGACACTTTTTGAAAAGAATTATAGGTATTAGACCCTCTACTTGCAAATTGGAAGAAGCATATTGAACAAAAATAACAAGAAGCACACATCCATAGATGAAATATATAAAGAGAATTTATTTAAACTTGATAGAACTCATCTGAAGTGTATTCACATGATGTTACCCCGTGACAATTCATTAGCATAACTCGACTTGACATAGACAATGAGAGGTTCCTAAAGTCACAAGTCCCAACATAATGGAGAGAAGAGGTACCTAGACTGTATGAGAAGGGATTTTTACGAAATTAAATCTTGATACAATAACCAAAATCTACCCAAGTCATTAGTTTATTAACTTATATCAATTGATTTAGCGGTTTCTTATTTCAATCTTGGCACTAGTAACTAGAACAAATCCCACTACTAGATATGAAGAAGAAACCACTAGACATAGGGAATGAACACCTAATAGATACATATCCCTAAGAAAGTACTTTCCAAATAATTTCGTCGAAAACACCTGTTATAAATTCAAGAGGGCCCACATATGTGGCATGCTCCATGTTGAGTTATAACCTGGTGTGATTAATTAATTTTTTCCTGTTTATTTAATTTAATTAAACACTATTTTTTCATGCCATGCACCTATAATGATCTAAGATGTTACATGCATGAAAATCCATAATAAATCATACCCATGAGTTCAAGATCTTGTAGCATAGTCCTCATTACCCGTCCATTCTCACACTCAACTCCATAACACCTTTGTATGCATGGATTCTTATGCATCCATGAACTTGCTAGAGTGTTATTGATATTAGAGGAGGCCTTGAAATTTATCAATTCATGATAGTTTGATTTTTCCTGGGCTTCACAATATCCAAAGAAAAAGATAACTAGAAGCATTATAAACATCACCATCTCCAGCCTCTCCACTGTAATGGAAAAGAAAGAGAATAAGATCGGCATGGGAAGTGGATACTTCAATAACCATGTAAAGATTTTAAAACCTATCAACCCGTATTAATGGCCCATTGGAACGAGTTGAGATTAGCACTAGCAGTAGATATTTTAGCTAATAACCATATAAGGATTTTGAAATATCTCAACTTAACAACCATATAAATATTTTGAAATCTATAGGATCATAACTGACCTGCTAGAAAATGGAAATGGAGTTGGCAACAACATCCCTTACCCAGATTTAAGATGGATGATATGTTCTAGCCTTAGTCTCACATGGTTGATTGTACACTACAAGTTACAAAGGAAATACATGGACACAATATAGGACAAAAAGGTCCATGGACATGGTTATAATGTAAGAAAATCATAATCATATGTAGAATATCCTAGAAACATGTGACACATTGAATAAGACTTCTCTTCAACACAATATCCTCAAATTTTGGATGGGCTAGTGGGGATTCTTTAGTAAAATCCCATCATAATGAATTGATAATCAATGTTTTTCATAGATCCCCACCTACCTAAGATTGTATCAATTCCTATGATATTTATGTGAAAAGGACAATTCTTTTATTAAAATATATTTTTTAAAAGGGATTTTCAAATTGAAGAAAAAATAAATTTTTTTAACAGGTTTTCAAATCCAAAGAACTGGTATGAAATAACATGATTTTCCAGACTACTGACTTTGAATACAAAAATTAACTTTAACAACCCTCATGAAAAATTTAATGTAAAACACTTTCATACTAACTTACCTTTAACAACCCTTGGAATGCATGTCCCTTAATCGTGGTCTTATTTTGTCTTTATTAACTTTTATTACATGAACTTTTCACCAGGGTTGTTACAAAAATGATGTTTTCCACATTTCATTGCTTAAGAAGTATATAAAGGATGTTGATCATGTTATTAATTGGTATGTATTGCAGGTGGAGCAATAAGGAGAGTTCTAGCCGAAGTCTTAGTACATATTGTAGTGGAAACATTTCATGCTCAGGAGCATAGCCATAAAGCAAGTTAAAGTGCAATGGAAGTGCTTTGGGTCTAAAGAAGCTATATGGGAAATGGCGGATCATATCTGGGCCTTGTATCCTTCATTGTTTGCTAGTTGAGGCAAAGCAATTTTGGTTTGATGTTGGTTTATGTTGGCATACATTTTGTTGATGTTTTGGTATATGTATGTATATGTATATGGATGTAAATACCCCCATGAGTTAAGTTATAAAGCTCCAATAAGTGGTATGGGTGTCATGTTATTATGTTTTTTATATTGTCATGTTTTCATGATGTTTTGATTTTGAGCAAGTCTTTCATTGTAAATACTACAATGAGCAAAGTTATAAAGCTCCATGGGCGATATGTTTTCTTTTCAGTGGTTTTACTGAATTCTTGGTGTGGTTTAACACCAAGGATGCTATTCGCCAAGGGGGAGGGTTCTGTAACAGTCTAGGTGAAAGGTTCATGTAGTAAAAGTTAATAAAGGAAAAATAAAACCGTGGTCAAGGGACACTTATTCGAAGCTGAATGTTGGGAAAAGATATCCTAGTGGGCATCACTGGGTGTGTGTTTTGGCTAAGGAAAATTGGAAAAGGCATTAAAAGGCATTTTGGCACATTTATTTATGAAAATAAAGGAAATCGAGAGAAAATTAAGGTGAAAGGTCATAGGTTGAATGTAAGGAGGATATTGAAGGAAAATAATGGAAATGAAGAAAATAAAAGGATCAGAGAATTAGTGGGCAAGATTTTGCTAACCTTTTGTCAGTTCAAGTTTGGAGCTCTCTCATTATTTTCTCTCTCTCTCCTCTCACTCTTGGTCACTTAGAGTTTTCTTGAAGCACTCTAGCTTTGGATCTGTTATCACCCCAAGAAACTCTCCTAGGTTGTAGCTCGGAGATGCCTGGTAACATATAATCTTCAATATAGTTCTAGGAACTATTGGAATGGATGATGGTTTGGTTGAAGCCAGATAACCACTTCAATTCTGTTTTCACTCTAGACATGCATGAACACCCTCAACCTACAAGGCTTTAGACAACTAATGCTCAATAGTTTGCAGATTAAATGAATAAATGAAGAATACTAACCACACCAGCAGATGCATACATAATATATGATGGCTAGCTGTAGCCAGTAAATGAAGCTTGCAAATCTAATCTATCAACACAGAGATAAGATGACAGTTATCCAACGTTGAATACAGAAGAAACATGGATGACTTATTCAATAGCAAATCCAATTTACCAATGCAGAGATAAGATGACAGTTATCTAGCATTAGACATAGGAGGAAGCATGAATAAACCTATCCAGGTGCAAGATTAGAACAGAGGAGAAATGGACATTGGACATATAATAGCAAAAGAAGCTTGTATTATTGAAAATGAAGATGAGACGCTGCAAGGAATAGAGTATCTATAATCTCCATAAGTTGAAACCTAATTACATCTTTCTTTCGGCTATTTATAGTTTACTTTTACAATGATCCTTAGTCATTTAGGGCAGGAGATGTCTTAATCGACCACCTACTATCATTAATTGTTTGATTGCGTACAAGGACATAATTCTCCGTCCATCACGAAAATGGTAATTAATTATGGTACAGAACTTCCCTGTTAGGTGGTCGGTTTGATTGTGCCAGTGGAACTCCATGACTGTTTAATTCTGTTTGTTGGATCGTGTTTTGTCCTTCTTCCTTCAGCCATGCTTTCTATTAATTCAGTTCAGCAGTCTGACTGTTACAATACTGTCAGAGTCGACCACCTTCTTCCTCGAGTAACTGATAGGGAGTGGAGTACGAGGTGCATGGGTAGAGGGACATGCCAAATCAGATAGATGAAGAAATGATAGAGTAGAGGAGGGAAAGCGGGAGCGATCATGAACAAAGGCCATTGGATTGAGGGGAATCAATGGCGGAGATTGGGTGTGGGAGGCCTGAGGTTGTGTTGAGAGCGGAACAGGTCCAGGTAGTTTAATCTTGGGTGAGTAAATCAGACGGCTATCAGGCAGAGGAGATGCACAGGTGATAACATTCGGGGGTGGTTTTATTTGGGCGATTATGGTTTCTATCAAAAGGGCATCAGGAGGTAAGTGGTAAATGGTGGAGTTCGCCCGATTCCATTTAGTGGATGACATGTAGTAGCGGAAGAGAGAGAAAAACCACCTTTATCGAGTGGGTATTCTTTTCACTTGTTGTTTGCACGATATGAGCGATAGTCGTTAGATCTGGTGGGGGTGATCTAATGGCTGGGAACAATCGGGCGAAACGTGGGCCGTTGGATCAGCAGGGGGGAAGATCAGTGGTGGAGGGACATGAAAGTAAGGGACGTCCTCGAGAAATGGGTAGAGGGCGTGTGAGATGGAAAGGTAAGGTTTTGTGGGGGGTTTTGGGTTAATTTTCTTAAGGCTACTACGAAAGGGGGTTTTGTCGAGATGTGAGGGTTAGGTTAGATAACAAGAAAAATGAAATGTGAGTGAAAGAGTGAGGGAAGTGAGGTAATGGCCTATGTGGGGCCCTCTTCAAGAGAGCAAAGCAGACCATGTTCTTCCTTCAGCCTTCAAAACATCAGCACTGCATCTCAAGGCTAACACTGGCTCCTTCTGGGGATGAAAGCCTCCTCGTGAGGTTTCAATAACTATAGACCATTGCCTTTCTAGTAAACAACAAGATTAAAACTACTACATAGTCTTCCATTGCACATGGAGTCTAACTAGTATGAAATAAAACTGAAAAACATTTTTACAATACCAAGGCTTTAAAGCCTTAAATGAAATAAAGTTTCAAAAACTGCCCATTGACTAGGCCATCAAAAAGAACTTCCCCCTCTAAATTTTGCAAAGTGAAAGTGTTGTTCATTTGAGCTCGAGCAATGATAAACGATCCTATCCATAAGGCATCAAATTTACCATGGTTTCCCTTCTTTTCCTTCAATGCATCCCATTTGAGAACCCAGTCACCAACCTGAAAACTGTCCATCTTTGCTTTTTTATCAAATACCTCATTGATCTTCTTCTGATGCACTACTGACTTCTCAATCAGTTGATCTCTGATCTAGTGAACTTCAACTAAGTCACTCATCCTCCTTCCCATGTCACTTTCCTCATCCTGCTCCTCTAGCAAGAATTTGGCCACAGGGAGGGTCAATTGGATTGGAGAAACGGCCTTAGTACCATACACCAGCTTAAATGGGGAGTTTCCTATGGACTTCTTAGTGGTAACTCTGTCAACCCACAATGCAAACTTCAACTTGGAATCCTAGTTCCGTTTGTTGTCTTATAGCAGTTTTTTTATTATCCTTACCAGGATTTTATTGAATGATTCTACCAAGCCATTGCCTTGAGGATAATATGAGGTAGAATGCACTAACATAATGCCCATTGATTCACACATGTCCACCAATTCCCTTGCTATGAAAGCTGGTGCATTATCAGTAACTATCTTAGTCGGGCAGCCAAATCTGTTAAGAATATTCTCAGTTAAGAACTTCATGACAACCTGGTGATTAACCTTCTTAGTGGGTATGGATTCAATCCATTTGGTAAAATAGTCAGTGGCTACTAAGATCCACCAATGCTGGCCACTGGAACGTGGATTAATCTCCCCTATGAAATCTAAACCCCACTACTGAAAGGGACCATTGGTGTGTATTGGCTTTAGGGGTAAATATTTCAGCTGTTGTCTTCTTGTAAACCTCTGGCATCTATCACAAGACTCCAAAAATGAAAATACATTAGAGAATAGAGTAGGCAAATAATATCCAACCCTTAGGATCTTGTGGGTTGTAGTTTTCCAATAATGATGCCCTCCACAGATGCTAGAATGAAACTGGTGCATGACTTCGACAGATTATTCTTTGTCCAGACACTTCAAGAGGATTCTAGATGGCTCTCTCCAATAAAGCAGGTTCTTATTAATACAAAATTTGGCTACTTTGAGCTTGATGGTCCTAGCCTGACTTGAGTTAAGCCCTAGACGTACTTCGAGCCTTAACAAGAAATGAGATAAACTGGAATACCACTCACAAGTATCCAAATTCTCAGCCAATGGCTAATTCTGCCCTTGTTCTTTTGTTGCCTCCTCTGCCTATTCAACTCCTAATTCTACACCTATGTAATTTATGTCCAGCAAGCTGTAATTCTCCTTAGCCATAAGCTGAGCCAGGTCTTGGCCTTTGACAAGCTTGGTGGGTTTTACTTCTATGCCAAATTCTATGAGTTTTGCAATCCACTTGGCTGTGTTAGGATATCCTTTACTGAAGCTGAAGGTACATAGGCAACTAATTTTGAGTGCAAAATGTAGATTTGAATGCTTTTAAAGACTTTATGAGGGAATATGCATGTTTTTCAATGAGGTCATACCTTAATTCAGTGTCCCTAAAAGTTTTGCTGAAGAAGGCCACTGGGTGTTCTATACCTTCATCTTTTTTTTGTAACAAGACTACTGCAAGTGTATCATAAGAAGCAAAAGAGAAAATATAAAACTCCTTGGTGTAGTCTGGGCTGACCAAGGTGGGAGCCTCCATGATAGCTCTTTTAATGGCTTCAAAAGATCTTCTTGTAGCCTCTGTCCATTTTATCTTCGACCCCTTCTTTAACATGGAGGTGATGTGTTCACTAGTTCTACAAAATTTGGAATAAACCTCCTCACCAAGTTAATCTTACCCAAAAAATATTGAATGTCCTTTTTTGACCTTGGGATGGACAATGTCTGTATTGCTTGAACCCTTTCTGGATCAATCTTGACACTTGCAGCAGAAACAATATGTCCTAAAATTTTGCCTTCCTCTAGAGAAAACTGTGACTTCTTGGGATTTACTGAGATTCCAAACCTTCTGCACTTCAGAAACACCTTCTTCAAATATTGCAAGTGTTCCATGTGACTGTTGGAAAAGACTATTATGTCATCAAGGTAAATAAGGAGAAACTTTCCTTCTCTTCCACAAAGGATATGTCCATGGCCCTTTGAAAAGTAGCCCCATCATTCATCAGTCCAAAAGGCATCTTGGAATACATGAAAGTGCACCAAGGAGTAGTGAAGGCAGTCTTCTCTTGATCCTCTGGGTGTACAACAACCTGATTGTAACCTGAGAAACCGTCTAAGAAATACATGACTCTAGCCCCTGAAACTTTTTGCAGCAAATGTTCCATCTTGGGCAAGGGGTAGTTGTCTTTCTTAGAGCACTTGTTCAGATTCTTGAAGTCAACACAAAGCCTGATTTCTCCATTTTTCTTTCTTACTACCACCAAGTTAGCTATCCATTTTGAATACCTTAGGGGGACTATGATCTTGGCAGCCAACAATTTCTTAATCTCTTTTTCAATCAAAGGTAGTAATAGAGGGCTGATAGGTCTTAACTTCTGCTTAAAAGGGATGGTGTCTTTCTCCAGTGGAATCTTATGCTGGATGATGTTTTTTTCATAAGTCTTAAGGTCATTGTATTCCCAAGAAAAGACATCAGCAAATTGCTTCATCAGGGTGCAATATTCAGAACTTTGGGCAGCAGACAAGTGGGTGGACAGGTTTATGTACTTTGGATGATCTGGACTCCCTATATTGTGTTTATGGACTGCAGACTCATTCTATTTTTGGGAAGGCTTATAAGGTACATCATTATGATCAAACAACTTCTCTAGAGGCACCAGCCCTTTGGGTATATGGTTACTAGGCATTTGTACAATGCTGTCTTGACCAATTTTGTTTCTCAGTTGGGACTAATGGCATTCCTCCATGGCTTCATTCTCTTGATCAATTTGCATTTCAGAGAATTCATCAATGACTTGTATAAACCTATTGAACTCATCATCATCTTCAAAGAATTTCCAATACTTGACATTATCAGGCAATGACGGTCTGTATTTTACTTGGACTTCATAAGTCAATCTAGGGGGTAAAGGAGGAATAAACATACTAGCAGACACAACAAGGGAATTAGCAAGCTGATTCTTAGCCCTAGGGATGTATGAAATACCAAAGCTATTGAATGATTCCTTGAGCTTCCATACCCCATATTTGTATGCTTTTAGCCTGGGATGCCTCGCCTGGAATGTCTTATTCACCTATTGAATAATAAGGTCTACATCTCCAAACACCTTTAGATGTTTGATGCCCATTTATTTAGCCGCGTTCAAGCCTAAGATCAAAGCCTCATATTTGGCTATATTATTTGTGTCTTGAAAAGTCAGCATGAAAGATAAATGTATGCATTCTTGTGTGGGAGATACCAGAACCACACCCACTCTTGCAACTTCCCTAGAGAAAGCTCCATCAAAGAACATGTCCCAAATTTGTGGGCCTTCTTCTTCCATGATCTGACAAACTGGTTTCCTGAGTTGCATGGAGGCCAACTGGGATTGTTCCACTTGAAGAATATAGGCCCCAAAATTAGTGTCAATAACATAGATGGGGTGATTAGTGGGATTCTTCTCATCACTGATGATATAAGCTAACTGAGCTTCTCTGTATAATCTCCTACTCTCACCTCCAAAAACTAGGATAGTAGCATAGGACAGATCGTTTTGTAACATTCCACCAAATCTTTTAATCCATCCCCTAGAAAGAAGCATGACAAACTTAGGGGGAACATCTACTACTACTATATCCATCATCATGCTCTTCATGGGCAGCTAAGCCAAGGTGATGGCTAGGTCTTTGATTAACCCCAAACATTTCACCTTTCTAGAATGAAAAGAAAAAAATCATGATAAGGCCTAGTGATGTCAAGGCCTAACTCATCCATGATGGCCTTGGGCATTAGATTATGGCTGGCACCTGTATCCAACAGAAAGTTGTGAAGGATCTTGTCATGGATAGTCAAGGAGACATAGAATGATGGGGAATTATCATCAGAAGGTTCATTCATTAGGCTAAGAACAACTACAGGTTTGTCATCTTGTAAATTCACATAGTTGTTTGATGCATGTGTGGCCTTAAGATCAAAGGCCTCAAGGATGGGTCTTTTGAAGGCTTCATTCTTCACTAGTTCCACCAGCAGTATAGATATTTTCAGCTTCTGGATTTTTGATACAAAACTAAAGGGAGAAGGATACTTGTCAGGGTCTCTTACCTCTTGAGCTGGAGCTTTTAGAATGATGGGATTAGCTGCTAGTCGTCTTTGCTTGTTAGCTTGTTATATTGCAGGAACAACAGCTCTTTGAACAGGGGTTTCCTTGGTGTTGTTCATCTTTGACCTCAGATTATATCTTTGCTGGTCTCCGGTTTGCAGAACAGCACCACCATCCCATTTTTGGCTTATATGTTCCTTGAATAACGACTCTTCATAGGCAGCCAAGGTCAAAAAGGAAGCACTGCCTTTGTCTTCCATACAATGGATGTCATCATCTTCTTCGAACTGCTCCTCTTCCATGACTACATTCTGGAAAGGGGTCTTCACCCTTTGGTCTTCATTGGCATCTTTGCTCCTTTGCATAATCTACAACTGCTCATTGGCTTTTCTATATGGATTCAGATTCTTAGGAACAAAGGTATTAGGAACTCTTCCTTTCCCTGGGTTTTGCTCAACCTTTAATTTGGAGATTTCAGAGGCTAGTGACTATCATCTTGGTCATGTTATCTATCTTGGGGTCTGAAGATGAGGAAGATTCACCCCTCTGTCTCCTTCGATCAACATGTCCCTTGAGTTTCTCTATAGCCATGATCTTGGACTCTACCTCCAAGGCATCATCTTGCATTTTAGCCAAAGAAGCACATCTTCTTTTCCTCAATAGTAAACAAAAATCAGAATTGAAGGCATTTGGCATAAGTGAGTTTAGTGGAGGTAGGGGTGGATTTCACTTCAGTTGGTATCTTGATATACATGCGATTAAACCTTTTATTGAAATTAGAGTGACTCCCCATTTTCCCTTTTCAAGTTCCCATACTCAGTATGATAGTAGAGCAGATCTTTCTTATCCCCCCAATGCTTTAGGAATACATCATCCAAGGCCTCAATGTCAATTACAAATCTAGGGGTCAATTCTCTGAACCATTTTCTGGCCTCTCCGTCTAACTAAGCTTTGGACAAATACTCTCATCCACACACCATATTTGCTAATGTCTAGATTATCAGCATAGCTATAGAAGGACTCAAGATGTTCTTCAGCTGTAACTCCTTCAGTCCTAGTGAACTTAGGCATGTATTTCTGATATTCTCTAATAAGCATTTAATTTAAAGGAGAAGGCAGTACTAGAGGCCCATACCTAGCAGCTATGATTCTTTCCATTTTGGTGAGTGCTTGTGCACCTGCCATGGCTGTGGTGGATTGAAGAGTATTGGAAGTCTGAATGATAGATAGCTGAGGAGTGACTGACAGGCTAAAGGAGTATGAGGGATAGGAGGTGAGGCTTCCCTTGGGCTTAAAGCAAAAGCAGAACCTAATGAATAAGGAGCTTTATGTATCTCTGAAAGTTTTTCTTCACTGCTAGTGTCAGAGGCTATACTCTCAGCAAGTACTTGTTTAGTTACAAGCCTTTCTTGTAGAGATATAAAAAATTGTTTAGATTTACTTGATCCTAATGCTCCTTTCTGTGATATATTTCTTTCTTTGATGATCTTTTCAGGGTCAGGTACTAGGTCAGCTGGTGACTTCTAAGGATTTCTCCGAGTATGCCCCACAAAATGAGCCAGAACTATGATGTGGAGTCACCAAGAGATTTGGCCTCCAGTAGAGTTGCCAGATAGGTGATTACAACCAAAAATGTGTCTAGACTTTGTCTATCATCAAAGTTGGATCTGTGTCATCTGCCAGGGAAGTTGAGCTTCAATCTCCTCTCCCCAGCAATGACACGAATTATGTTATCACCCCAAGAAACTCTCCTACATTGTAGCTCGAAGATGCCTGGTAACATATAATCATCAATATTGTTCTAGGAACTATTGGAATGGATGATGGTTTGGTTCAAGTGAGATAACCACTTAAACTCTGTTTTCACTCCAGACATGCATGAACACCCTCGGCCTACAAGGCTTTAGACCACTAATGCTCAATAGTTTGTAGATTAAATGAATAAATGGAGAATACTAACCACACCAGCAGATGCATACATAATATATGATGGCCAACTGCAGCAAATAAATGAAGCTTGCAGGTCTAATATATCAACGCAGAGATAAGATGACAATTATCCAACATTGGATACTGAAGAAACATGGATGACTTATTCAATAGCAAATCCAATTTACCAATGCAGAGATAAGATGATCGTTATCTAGCATTAGACATAAGAGGAAGCATGAATAAACCTATCCAAGTGCAAGATTAGAACATAGGAGAAATGGACATTGAACATATAACAACAAAAGAAGCTTGTATTACTGAATATGAAGATGAGACGCTGCAAGGAACAGAGTATGTACATTCTCCAGAAGTTGAACCCTGATTACATCTTTCTTTCGACTATTTATAGTTTACTTTTACAATGATCCTTAGCCGTTTAGCGCTGGAGATGTCTTAATCGACCACCTACTGTCATTAATTGTCTGATTGCGTACAAGGACACAATTCTCCTTCCATCATGAAAATAGTAATTAATTTTGGTGCAGACCTACCTTGTTAGGTGGTCGGTTTGATTGTGCCAGTGGAGATCCCTGACTATTTAATTCTGTTTGCTGGATCGTGATGTGTCCTTCTTCCTTCAGCCATTCTTTTTGTTAATTCGGTTCAGTGGTCTGATTGTTACAATACTGTTAGAGTCGACCACCTTCTTCCTTGGGCAACTGATAGGGAGTGGAGTATGAGGTGCATGGGCAGAGGGATGTATCAAATCAGATGGATGGAGAAATGACAGAGTGGAGCAGGGCAAGTGGGAGTGATCATGAACAATGGCCATTAGATTGAGGGGAATGCATTGTGGAGATCGGGCGCAGGAGGCCTGAGGTCGTGACGAGAGTGGAACAGGTCCGGGCCATTTAATCTCGAGTGAGCAGATCAGACGGCTATCAGGTGGAGGAGATGCGCGGGTGATAACGTTCGAGGGTGGTTTTGTTTGGGCGGTTATGGTTTCTATCGGAAGGACATCAGGCGGCAAGTGGTAAATGGCAGAGTTCACCCAATTCCATTTAGTGGATGACACGTAGCAGTGGAAGAGAAAGAAAAACCACCTTTATCGGGCGGGTATTCTTTGCGCTTGTTGTTCATGCGATATGAGTGACAGCTGTTAGATCTGGCAGGGATGATCTAATGGCGGGGAACGATTAGGCATGTTTCATTGATTGGGGAAAACATGGGTTGTTGGATCGGCAGGGGGGAGATCAGCAGTGGAGGGACACAGAGGTAAGGGACATCCTAGAGAAATGGGTAGAGGGCGCGTGAGATGGAAAGGTAAGGTTTTGCGGGGGGTTTTGGGTTAATCTGCTTAAGGCTAGGGTGAAAGGGGGTTTCGTTGAGATGTGAGGGTTAGGTTAGGAAACGAGCATAATGAAATGTGAGTGAAAGAGTGAGGGAAGTGGGGTAATGGCCCATGTGGGGCCCTCTTCAGGAGAGCAAAGCAGACCATGTTCTTCCTTCAACCTTCAAAACATCAGCGTTGCACTTTAGGGCTAACAGGATCAAGGAAGGAAAAACAAGCAAAGGGAAAGGAAGAAAAACAAGGATCAAGGAAAGAAAAATAGGATTAGGTAGCTTCAGTAGGAATATTTGCAGGTAACCTTTTGCATGTGTGATTTCCTAACTAGTTTGGACATGCATGGCTTTGCATGTTGGTGTATGGCTCTCTTGTTGTTGGTGGCATGGTTTTGCCAGGTTATGACAATGGTTTTCAACCCATCCTTGCCTTTTTTTGGATGTCATGGTATGTTGGGATGTTTATTTTGGTTTTTGAGATTTGGTTGGTTGGATGGATTATAGAATCCGGGGTAGAGGTGTCTCAAGTTCCATTCGCAAAGGCCGAGGAATTCCTTGTCTGGTTTTGGTGGGATACATGGTAAAGCCTAAGGGAGAAGTTTCTATTTGGGGCCTAGTGATCTGGGTTTGGATTGTGGTAAATCCAGAGAGACTGGTCTCGGTTTAGGGCCTAGTGATCTGGTTTGAATTGCTGTAAAGCTTGAGAGACAAGGAGACAAAACAATTCCTCAAGGATAGTGATGGATTTCGGATGACATTCTAAGTTCGATTTGGTGGTGATCGGAGCACCGATTTTAGTGTGATCATGGTTTGATAAGGGTGGAGGTGGTTTAACCCCTGAATTCCTTTAGTTTTTCTATGAGATCCCACACTCATGCTTGAAATATGGCATGGGGGTGACTGGTTGAAAGAGAGATTTGGTTTAGCCATGTCTATGGTCAGGTGGTATGTGGAAGTGTTGGCTTATGAGGGCCTGACCTAGGTTCAACGTTAGGTAGACAAACAAATCCCTACACTACTAGCCCTTTCGGCATCAACCCATGGAGTGCAGACTAAAGTCTCACTTAAAGTAGTATGGGGGGATGCTGGAACCAATTTTCCGCACCCTTGAGATGGTTGTGATGTCGGTTTATTACAACTATACCTACCTTCACGTACGTCGCTTCGTGCTCTATTCCTCCCTTTAGTACCTTCGTGATCTATTACAATCGGCTTGTGCGCAGCACTAACCAGGGGCTGAAGTCCTTTCACGCTGCTAAGGTAGCTGACTATGATATCTCCTAAACTATGCTAAGTATCTTACTTATCTTA
>APFE030651491.1:35397-50114 GCA_000404065.3 Pinus taeda
TTCCTTTATGAAAATAGATAAGAGTGGAACAAAGGACACCAACCTTAGTCTTGCGCTTGGTTTCCTTGCTTGATTCCTCTCCTTCCTGATAGATCTTTGCTGCTTCTTCTTCGTCTGTCCAGCTTCAAAGAGCACCTGTGGAATCAAAGCAGCATAATACTATCGAAGAACAGAGATTTATATTCATAAATAACATAGGACCAAATATGTGTTAACTATACAAATGCATATATAATCAAACATACAAGAATATGGAGGAAAACTTGAATAGCTTTATTAATATCAAGAATAGCAAGAGGATTACAACTAATAGTTCTGACCTAGCATCATCCTCCAGAAAGAAAGCCCTTCTTCACCTCAAGTAAAGCTTAGATCACCCAACACTATGAAGTTTCACTAGAAAACCAACAACACTTCTCTACAAGATACAAGATTCTAGCCTCTGGATCTCTGTGATGAGGGAACCATATATAGATGATTGTAGGGAGGTGAGTCATCTTCTGGGTTCTTGAGTAGTGTCCTCTCTCTGATAGTTCTTGATTCCACTTGGAGACTGATGATCTCTTACTCATCCCTGGTCGAAAACAGAGAGGCAAGTGTCAGAGGGGAAGCTTCTGGAAGATTCCATGATCTTCCACCTCGCAAATTGTCCCTGCCATTTATCCATTCCCGACCATCGCACCCTATAGAGGGGCCATTCAGTATGCATCACACCCTTTACATTGGGAAGGTGATATGCATCGCACCCTTTACATTGGGAAGGTGATATGCATCACACCCTCTGCATTGGGTATTCAGTATGGTCTAGTTTTGACCATTTCTGAGCAGTTTTTAGTGGAGAACTTCTGGGAGATGATTTAATCAACTAACCTTGTTCTTTTAGGCAATGAAGCAACACTTTTAGGGACTTAGGAGCCCTCAGTTTATGGACATTTATGATTGGGGTTGCAGTGCCCAAAAATGTCTATAGCAGGTTTCCACCTTATATCTTGTGTTCATATGTGTGACTGTCTGTTTTGTTTTTACTACACCTGGTTACTGTTTATATGATTCTGATGCACTGATTAAAGATTAATATATGATGAGTTAATTGAATCATAAGTTTGCTAGATATACACTAGTTGCCTTAATCACAGTCGCATATACACGCGGGTTCCATTAACCAAAGTAGCGTATATGAATCTAATTATGGAAATGAAAAATTATTGAATTGCTAATACTGATTCACCCCTCGGTATTATTTCCAACAAATCTGCCAGTGCGCTCACTCCTTCAATATCCACGGTTATTCCCTACAGTTGCCCCATGGGTATGATTTTCTGCTGATTCGCCATCCTTGGTTGAATCGGAGACCATTCTAGTACAGGTCTCCCCATTCTCTCCCATGTCTATTTTGGCAAAACATTCGCATATGATCCCAAATCCAGAATGACTTGATCCATTTCGTATTCTCTGATCTGCGTGGTTAGTCTCATTTCACGCCCTGCCCTTGTTTTATGTTTTCCGATCTTCTGGACTATGCATAGTTCCCCGGCATGGTCCCAGCACATCTGTTAATAAGTTCCTGTAACCCTTTCACAGCGTTACTGTCGTGCAGTAACTTCATACAAGTTTCTAGGAAAGTTGTGAGCATAGAGGGGTTCATCTCTGGCTCAAGCTTATCTTTACTTCCTGAAGTGGAGGCCTCAGTGAAGCTCTTCTTAGCTTCCATGAAGGTTTCCCAAGTGCACTCCAAATCAAACTCAACTTCTTTCATTGGGGCTTTGTGAACCCATGTACTGTCTTCTGGTTGTTTACCTTTTTCATCTCTCGTCGTGATTCCACTTTGGAGCACAATGTTTACGTTCAAATCTTCCTCGCATGGCTCAGACCTCATCATCTGCAGGTTCTGAGGCACGGGAGGCAGTAGCGCTCCTTTGTCACGTATCCTAGCTATCAGCATAGGACAATATTTTGTCTCATGATCAAACAGTGTGCAATACTTGCACGATGGGCACGTTGGATTAGTGCAATCACAGGCATAATGTCCCAGTCCTCCACAATTGTAGCAAATCAATTGTCTGTGACCTCTACCAAGTCCTCCTCCGCCTCGGCCTCGTCCGCGCCCCTGAAATCCTGTCCGCACCATTCTCGCAATCTGGTCAAGGGGTTGAGTTTCGAGCTGAACCCTATAGGTAGGAGTTCTATCTATCATCAATTCATAGCTTCTGCAAGTATGCTTGTCATGTCCCATCGACCTACAAAAGTTGCAAAATAACTATTTTGAAGTTTGCGTATACTTTTGTAATGGGTGGCAGTTATCCATGGCGTGTTTTTCGGCTATTTGATAGATAGTGAACCATAAAGAAGGCACTGTGCTAGGTCTTATTTGAGCTTCTGGCCTTAAAGGCATTGGTCCTCCTCATGTCCTATTTCAGACTCTACATCTCAAGGAAAAGATTCTTCAGCTGCGCGTGGATCTGTTGAACTCCCAGGTTAGGATCTTGCATCTGGGTCTCATGTAATCTCATCTCAATCTCGAGGACCTCTGCCTGAGTTGTTATCTTCTGCTACGACAACGCACTCCTTAAGTGTGGTAGTAGTGAAGGTACAAACCACTCACGATGTTGTCCATCTGTCAAATTCATATTGGCTTCACGAATCGTACATTTCAACCTCTGATATAGTTCCCAAGGAGTCTCACTTAGTAGCATGGTTATCTCTTTAAATCCCATAATCCATTGTGCTTCAGACTTAGGCCTGCTAAATTCTCTATTTAGCGTTGTTTGGATATCTATGACTCTCGCATTCGGGTTATCATTGGAGCACTTAATATACCAGATCAGTGTGTGATCCTGTAGGGTGCTAACCAGTGTCACTTTCTTTATATGTTCATCTATAACACCTTGTGCTTCCCCTTCAACCATTACAATGAACCAGAATTGATCTGGATCCTCATTTCTCAAACCCTTGAACACAAGCAACTTCACTGTGTTTTCCATACTGAATCGTGTTGGTGGTGGAGGTGGTACGGGTGAAGTTGGTGGTGATGGCGGTGAAGCCAGTGGTGGTGTGGGTGGGGGTGGTATTTGTGGAATTCTTTGTCTTATAAGATGAATAGCACTTCACGGAGAGACCTTCGCGAGCTCTTCCTCGTCCACTCACAGAGGTGAAATCAAGGGGCTATTTTCTGGACCCTTATTTCCTTTGTTCTTGTAAACCTTTCTGTTTCGCGTAGCCCCGAACATTAAGGTAACTGCATAAATCACTTTTCGCACAACAACATTTTAATCCAAGTATTCAAAGATTTTATGTACTTACCTCGCGGTCCTTTGAGAAAGCATCGTTCTGCCTCACTGTAGCTAACAGAGGTGTCAACCACGAACTCAGTAACAAATCCTGCTATAATGCAATTGAGCCAATGATCGATGGCACATGCAATCTTATCCTCCTATGCTTCCAACCTTCACACTAGCTCTGGGGTCCACTCAATAGGACCGTCAAGTTTCCACCTTCCTTGACCGTCTGCTAGCTTCATGATCCACTCGTATAGCTCAGTAGGGAAGGATGCGAAAAATATTTCATAAATCTCCATATACAAGTAGCTATCTAACCACTGTTCTTTTGACAATTGTGGGTTTTTGTTCTCCTGCGCCGTGAACTCATGAATTCTTTTGTCCAACTAGCCTTCGATTTATTTCTTAGTTGGATTCCAATGATACGACATCACACATCACTTATGCAGATTCCGGTCTCGGCAACGAGACCATTTGTTGGCTTATGAGGGCCTAACCCAGGTTTACGTTAGGTAGCCAAACAAATCCCTACACTACTATCCATTTCGGCATCATCTTACGGAGCACGAATTGAAGTCTCACCCATAGCAGTATGGGGGGATGCTGGAACCAAGTGTCTGCACCCTTTAGATGGTTGTGATGTTGGTTTATTCCAACTATACCTGCCTTCGTGCTTGTCACTTCACGCCCTTTTTCGCCCTTTAGTACCTTCGCAATCTGTTACAATCGGCTTCCACGTAGCCCTAACCAGGGGTTGATGTCCTTTCACGATGCTAAGGCAACGAACTGCAATATCTCCTAAACTACGCTAAGTATCTTACTTATCTTATTAACAGATCTTAGTTATCTTCGCGTAAACAAATGTTCTTACTTACGTTCACTTAACCAATACAATTATACACATTTGTGCATCATATAATCATTAGAATTGAATTTCATACCCGATATAACAGACGCATAAACAGGAAATAAATACGCAAAAATGATAGAAAAATTCTCTTTATTAGTACTTCCAGATGATTATAGATTCGACTTTCCCTGTGCACTCAGCTGCAGACTACTAGGCTTCTACGCACTCAGCTACAGAGCCTCTTCCTACACTATGACCCAAAAATTAGACTTTTACTGAGAGATATCTCTCATACATCATATCTTCTTCATGTTGTTGTGCTTTTTAAACTACTTAGAGCTTAGCTCTATTTATACAATTCCATGGTCCACGGACCATGGGTAGATTTTCTATAGCCTACATTACATTATCAAAATAAGGGTGGACAACCCTATGACTCTTTAACAACTACGCGCTCCGCGCCCACAAAATGCGGCATATTTACATTGGAATTACAAAATTGGACCAAAATCTAGGCTCTAAGCCCCAAAACTACCCTTGGAGGATCCTGCGCCCAACAAGAAGTGTCAAACCTTGTCGGATTTGCCTATGAATAATAAAAGCTAAGTTTCTCTTACTTTTTCATTGGTTTATATGTGGATTTAATGGTTATCATATCTATGATATTTACATGGTTTTATGTTGGTTATAAGCATGGTTGAATGACTGGTTTATGTCATGGTTATTTCATGTATTTACTTGTAACTATTAAATGAATGGATGCAAAACCTAATTGATGATGCACTAGTTCAACTGAGAAAGAGGTGATCCTTCTAGATATGTTTCATAAGTTCTTTCAGTCATTTATGCTCTGTCTTGTATCCTAGACCTGTAGGTTGCATTGATGCCAAGTGTTTGACAGAATTTCAGTCCTGGTTAGGGATGCTCAAGCCTAGTCCTGAGGTTGATTTTGAGTTATCAACATTTTTATCATGTCTTTTATCGATTCTGAAGGTTATGGCAACTTCTAGGCAAAGGCTCAGATTTTTGTCAAGAAAAGTGGCTCAAATATTGGAGTCGATGGCACAAGTCTACTGAGAAAGTCCATAGTTGTTGGCCCAGAGGCCTATGAGAGCGACTTTGAGTTGTTGGTCACTGTCATGCCTACAGTATGAGACAAAATTTAGATTTAAAGGCCTAAATCATCAGTGGGACTCAGGGAAATGCTTTATGAGTGGCTAACATGTCTCCTCAGGGTGTTGTTGTTGATGTGGATGGGTTTGTTTGATGAAGTTCCATCGATTCCATTTCCTTACAGTCACCTGGGAGATTGAATCCCTTAGTAACGTCTCTCATCACATGTTTTTCGGGATGGTTGGTTCCTTGGGTGGACCTCGGAGGAGAGGGTGTTATAGATTAGTATTAGAGCATGGTTCACCCCTTGGACTAGATGGGCTATGTCTGGTCATGAATGCATGTCAATTGCGTGTGAGTCTCTTATACTAGCATTCCATGTGCTTGTTGCACTGCATCATATTAATCATGGTTGTAGTAAGGTTATCATGAGGAACTTGATGTTAGTTTTATGGAATGCATCTTCAGGAGTATATGAATGGTTATATGATTATATGCAACTTGATTACATCCTTGTATGTTGGGTTGCATTCTTGGTTATTTGAATACATGTATCAATCTTGTAGGTTGAGTACAAGAATTGGTTGCTTATGCTTGACTACATGCGGTTAAGTGTATGTGTAGTTGATTGGACATTTCTTATGCATGTTGATACTTGCATGAGGTAATGTGTATAATGGAGTAATGGTTGTTGTCATGCAGGAGGTCATAACATGTGTTATTAATATGGCCTTGCATTGATCACTGGACCCAAGCTATAATAATGTTTACGCGTTGATGCATTTATTTGATGTATGTCTATATGTTATTTGATTATGTTATATACATGCATCACACTGATTTGATGATGTTGCAGACAAGGTATCCTCCCTGAGTTATGTTAAGGTACGTTGATTTATGGTGATTTGGTTTAGCTGACATAGTATGCCTTGTAGGAAAGAGATCAGATGGCTAGTAAGGTGGTAGACAACATAGAATCCCCCTATGCATCAGATGAGTAGCACGGTGTGGGGCACTCTTCTAACTTGGGTGATACATTGAGAATCTTGAAGGAAGAAATAAGGAGTGGAAAAGTAGAAAATGAAAAAATCATGCAGGCACAAGAGAAATAAGCAGAGGTGAATGAGATATTACTTCAGAGTTTTTCAAATTTGTAGTGACAAGGACCACTTCAGATCAGCCATGGACATGTGGATAGATATAATGGGGCATATGGAAACAAGTCTCCTAGTAGACACATGTTAGATAGATAAGACACAATCAGAGATGCCAAGATGTTGGACACTTCGGATAGGAGAGGTGACAAACACATATATTACTCTGGTTTGGTTTTGATGGGCATCATGATCGTCATCGTCATCATACTTACTAAGGAGTGATAGGGGTTACTTTCAAAATGACTTTAAGAAAGCAAAGCCACCTACCTTTGATGGAGAAATGAAGAAACCATAGGATGTAGAATCATGGTTTTTGGGTATGAAGAAATTTTTCTGATTGCATGACTATTCCGAAAACATGATAGAAAAGATAACCACTTTCAGTAACTGGTGGGAAGATGTGAAGAATTTCAAAGATTTGCATGAGGAAGATTTGACTTTGCATAAGTTTGAAAACATCTTCAAGAAGAAGTACTTTTCTGAGAGGTACTATGCTGACTGGGCTAAGGAGTTTTATGAGTTGCGAATGGGTTCTATGATAGATGAGGAGTATACTAGCAGATTTTTGGAGTTGGTGAGATGTGTGCCTTACCTCAGAGAGGAGAAGGCCAAGTTTCATAGATTCATCAGTAGATTTCTAGTTGCATACAGAGACCAAATTGAGTTCGATGAGCCGAGATCGTTGGAGGAGGCCATCCGAAAGTTGAAGCATTGTTATGAATAGTCAAATTGCAAGGTTGAGGCTAAGCATGACTTGAAAATAAATGAAAAAGCTAAAGGAAAATAGAAACCAAAGAGAGGAAGAACTCAAGATGCAAGTGAGAAAGAAAATCTAGTTCTTTACAAGAGATTCAACACAACTGAGAAGGGACATGGAGAGCAACAGGCTAGAGGTGGTGGTAGGGAACCATGGCAGTGTTGGATATGTGGTGAGGATCATCGTAAGAGAGTTTGTCTGTAGTATTAGAGTGGTGGTAGACCCCATATCTATAGCGCTCAGGAGGTGCATACAATTGGTGATGTTGGTCATAACATTCCTAAGGTTTATGCAGTTGTGGACAATAGGCAGGTGGATCATCAGGCATCGATCATTGAGATGGATGATAAGCTTTGTGATCAAGTTGTTTCTATTTTGATTAATCCTAGATCTAACTATATTCATATTAATATTGATGTGGTGGATAAATGTGGTTTGAGAAAAGAAGTGCATGCAAATCTTGGTTGGTACAGTTGGCTACAAGTACAGAGAAGTGAGTTCACCATTGGGTAAGAGATTTTTCATTTGAGTTAAATGGTATGCCTACAACAAACATTTGAATGTATTACCATTGGGATTGTATAGTATGATTTTGGGTATGGATTGGATATACCTTCATAGAAACAAAGTGAATTGCTTCGATAAGGCCATTGAGTGTGTGGATGATAGTGGGAAAAGAGGACTTTGCAGGGAAAGAAGAAGCCTACATTAGTGAGGATGGTTACTGCTATGTAGGCTAAGCATAGTTACAGAAAAGGTTGTGTGATGTTTTTCATACACATTTCTAGTGAGAAGGGTAAGGAGGTTGAGGATGCTAATGTGTTGAGAAGGTACCCAGTTTTGTAGTAGTTTCAGGATGTATTTCCTGAGGACATTTCATAGTTTCCACCTCACAGGGAAGTAGATTTTTCTATTGAGTTGGTGCTAGGGGTTTCTCCAACATCAAAAGAAACTTATAGGATGAGCACACCTAAGTTGGTAGAGTTGAAGTTGTAGTTGAAGGAAATGTTGGATAAAGGATACATCAGACCTAGTGTATCACCTTGGGGTGCACGCATGTTTTTTGTAAAGAAGAAATATGGTACTCTTAGACTGTGCATTAATTACAGGCAGTTGAACAAGGAAATGATTAAGAATAGGTACCCTTTTCCAAGGATTGGTGATTTGTTTGATTAGTTAAAGGGAGAAATAGTGTTCTCTAAGATCGACTTGAGATCGGGATACCATCAGGTATGCATTAAGGAAGAGGATATCTTCAAGACTGCATTCAACACCAGGTATGGGCATTATAAGTTTGTTGTTGCTCCATTCGATTTGGTTAATGTGTAGAAAATATGTGATAGGTTAACTCGATAATGCAATAAAAATTAAAGCAGAACATTTTAACCTACTTCTACTATCAATTTATGGAAGCTTAAAGATCGAGCTGAACAATATAACCAAAAGAAGAAGAATCAATGGCACAAAATACATGAAAATACTTTTGGGGAAAGCCTCAACTAAAAACCCCATAGTATTGTATTATCATACAAGGTGGAAATACATAGGAATTATACAAAGCCTTATCTCTCACAGCTACCCATATCTTAGTATAATCCTCAAAGATGCTCACAAGCAATCTTGCCTTCTCTCGTACCTTCCTCTCTTCCCCCAAGCTCCTATTTCCTTGCATTGTTCCTTGTGGATGATTTGCCTTCAACCAAGTGGAAAACCTTCCTCCAAAACTGTGCAATCCTCAAGTATGAATTCTTGACTACATGCATGATTTTTCTCCATGAGAAAACACATGTAACTGATAGTACACTATCCTTGAACATTTATCTCAACTGGGTCTTTCTCAGAATATGCATGCATGAGTTTTTGATGAGGGAATATTCAGTTAACTGGAGTAGCACTAGTTGAGTGCATTAATGCATTAATTGACTGTTAACTCACTATTAGTTCCTCAAATAGTTTGGAACTAATTTAACTGGACTTAACTTAGTAAACTGAGTTAACTAATTACAACTTAAATATAACTTAATCTTATCTCATTAATTTAAGGGATAACTCTTGCATGACTTCAGAAAGACTTCTAACTTGAATTTCTCCAACTAATTTATTTAAAATAAATAAATTAATTATTTCCAAGTAGTTGTTAAGACTAAATTCGATTTTAGTTCACAATTTAATTCAATGATAAATTAAATTGGAATATTCTTGTTTCCATATTTCAACACTCAATCTATACAGGATTCCTAAAAATAATTAAAAAACATCACCCCCTAAATCAACCAAATGAACAATAATAATCTGAGCAGGATGCTCTTGCATTAGACTTTTGATGTAGAAAAAAATCATAGTCTCTTGTCTATGAGGTTTGTCATTTTTCTGCAGTAATGTGATAGCTACAAGTCTGAATGACTTGCTACCTCTAGGATTCCAAACTTTGTTTTGCTGATGGTCCTTCAAAGGAATAACTTCATCATGTAGTCTGGAATTAAATTCGTAGAATAATATCTTCAACAAATTATTAAACATGATTCTTGACTTTCCATACCTCATCATCCTCTATTATGGAAATATAGACTTGTGAACTGCATGTGGAAACTTGAATACCCATTTTCTTGGTTTCCAAAATTTGAACGAGTCTCGAACTGGTTCACTGTTTGCACCTATAGCTTTGCCAGGTAACTCTATCGTGCTGAGATTAGTAAGAACTAAATCTGAAAGTTCACCATCATCATCATTTGAACTATCAACCAAATTCTGTATATTTGTAAAGCAATTTTCTCCACCATGCTCTAAGAGTAATTCATCTTTGTTATTCACATCAACACAATTGATGTTCTCTATGGTGTCCTTTCCTCCTTTTGTTACAATTTCCTTCTCTAATTGAGCTGCAAACTCAACTTCATGGAATGAAAAACAATCATCCCAATTTCCTTCAGGTTCACAAAAGACTTCTTGATCATAACAATGGTCATTAGCTGTCTCTATAGAAAAAAATTCCTTATTTAGTACCACACTTGCATTCACAGACAAACTATCAGTTTTAAAAATACCAGACCTTTCGGTCTCTTTTGATGCTTCAAGCACCAAATTCCCACCATGGAATTTCTGGGTTTCAACAAATCCTATTTGCTGTGACTCAATTCTAATAAGTCTCTCCTTTTCCAACAAAGAAATATGTATTTGTTCAAGTTTGTTCGTCAACATAGCATTCCATTTCTGTTGCAATAGATTCTACTTGACCCATTTCCTTATTCTCCATCCATGTCTTCGGTATTCATTCTCTTTATCTTGAAACCAATCCTGTAGTATATTTAACTCTGCTCCCATCACTGCAATACTTATCCTACGATCTTCATGAATCATCTGACATTTATTTGAACCTTTCCTAAGTTTCTCCATGTTCATTTTCAGTAATTCTTCAAACTCAATCAATATTCAAAATTCAATAAAAGAAAATATTTACCTCAACCAAATCCTAAAACTAACTCCTCTTCTTTTCCCTTTGCTTCTGCTGTGCCTTTGATTTTCTTGTCATATGATTTCTTGATCTCTCGTAACAACATTCATGAGCTTCAACCAAAACCTCTACAGTAACAAGTTCTCCCTGCTACACGATACCTCACCAAGCTTCTCTCCTTTGAGCTCAGTCTTTTGGCATTTCTCTGGTTCTCTTCTCTGGAACCATATGAGCGCTCCTTGCTCTAGGCTGTTGCAAATCTTCTCACCTTCCTCTGCTGTTACCTACACAAAAATATAAAGACTAACACTGACAAGTCTGCAATATAATCATACTTCACGCAGAATCTTCTTCTACTCTGATACCAAATTGATGCAGTGAAACTACAACTTTACTTAAATAAAAAATTTTAATTAATTAAACCCCTGTTTAATTAAACTATCAGACCCCGACCTCTTTAGTGGAACTCAAACCAAATTAAAATTATGTTTAAACCTTATCGCGTTCAAAAGCTATTCTAACCAGCACACATCTTCTGGATCGATATCCATTAGATCTCATCCATACATAATGAATGGTTGTGATCGATCTAGAATTCAACTATATTAAATCACAGTCCATAAGATATCGCATCTGAAATTTAAATTAAATCTCGTGCACTTTCCAACACAATTACCATCTGATATGACCCCTTCAAGCGAACGGTCATGATTAACTGAGCTATTAACTCAGTTTTATAAAATATCATGTCTGATTTTGGAATTAACGTCTGCACTTGTTGGCACACGATGATTGTTAGATCTGATGGATCTGTTCGATTGAACGATTTAAATCTTCTTTCCGTTTTCTTGCGAATTCGTCAGGTTTCCTCGTTCCGCCAAGTTTATTTAGTCTTTGTCTGCTTTCAATTGGTGATCAACATATTAACGCCTTTGTTCAGGCGATCCTCAAACACCAAACTCCACACACAATTTCTTGTATTTAATAAAGATTCAGCCTACGATTTAAGGAATCAACGAAAGCAAATTACATAATAAAAGATTATGCAGAAACACGTTTTGAACACAAAACTCTTTTCGTTCATAAGATTATTTACATATATATTCAGAACATCTCGTGCTCTGATCTATTCTCTCCACTACTTAGCTCTCTCTAACACTTTCTAACCCTTTTTAACACTTTCCTCTCAGACTTACATTTATAGGTTAATTACATAATTATGGATTATACTAAATCCATGATTTTCTCCATAATTCACTCAACTAATTCCTATTCGAAGATCTTGTAATCTCTAAGATCCCTACGAGATCTACACATATCAATTATCCTTGATATTCTCACATAGTTGAGAATATTTCACAACTGAACCCTCACACATAGATTTCTCACTCAATCTAAACAAGATTCCTAAAAATAATTAAAAACATCACCCCCTAAATTAACCAAATGAACAATAATAATCTGAGCAGGACGCTCCTGCATTAGTTAGACATAGTCTAGGTGATACAAGTGGTTGTTGATCATGCACAACCTATAATGTCACACCAATGTCATGCAATCACTAGGCTTGTTAAGTAGTATGAAACACTCAAGTGAAATGAAGTTTATACATGTGACAAATGATATCAAAACCTTCTATGTGCCAATTGTAGAATTGTTTCTTCACTTGCATCCCTTTCATTGGAAGATTTGATGGAAGCATGTTGATGAGAACATAAAAAAATCAAGTTGGGGAGAGTAAGGGATTTTGGTGTAAGGTCATATCCCTACCATAATGGAAGTGCTAGTTGTAGTGGCATGATCAATGGAAAGACATGAAAACTTGGCTAGGTAGCCTTAGTGGCTAGCTCCTAGTGGTGTCCCATGAGGTGGTTAAGAAAATGCACTAGTCCTAAGTCTATTATGGGTTAGAGGATCAAGGATTTCTAGTTGAGTAAGTGTAGATGAACGATGAGGTATTGCAATGCATGCTTCAAAAGGGAATTCCATGATTTTTCCTTGTGGTGGATAGTCTATTATCTTTGTTATGGAACAATGTTGATGCATGCACTAATGGTATGTGAATGCTTAGTGTTGCAAGGATAGGATCTTCATGGAATATCAAGGGTTCGCCTACATAGGTGACAACATCATCCTACATTGATAGGAAATTGTTCAAGTGTAATTGACTTGAGGGAGGCAATGTTGTAACATCACTTATGGTTGGGTGGTAAAATGAACACTTGTCATTACAATCAATCTAAGATGCATAGGTAGGTTCAATTAAGACATGTTTGATAGGTGTAGTCTAGGTGACCTAAGTAATTAATGGTCACAACCAACTAGCAAGTTCACACTGGGGTCACATTATGACTAGGCTTCTATAGTGGTGTTAGCACTCAGTAATTTTCTGAGGTTACAGAAGAAAATCACCAAGGTAACCACAAGCCAAGTTTGGAAATTGGGATCTAGCCCTGCCAACTTCAGAGAGGGCTCTCTCTGTAAGATTTAACTTTGTTGGATTGAATATTAGGTTAGTTATGAAGTTTGTAGTTTGATTTGTATTTGAATGGTTGGTTGATAACTAGATTACCATTGGGCTATGGAGTCTGTTACATAAAATTCAAAATGAATGCAATGCCTACAGATAGATCTTACAGGGCAAGGTAGCCAAACCAAATAGATTCTTTTAGTTTATGAAATGGAGAAGGAAGAACATGTTAAGATTCACTTTAAATATAGAGCATTGTTACATGAATTCTATATTTAAAGATCAGAAGAAAACATTGAAATTATTCATAGTCGGGTGCAGAGTGTAGATTTAAACAAAATTTTCCCTTTACTTATCTATTGAATAATTCATATCTAAAAACAACTATGTGATATAAACAGAGAAATATAAACACATAAGATGATAGATGCACTTCACCAACAACTTGACACAAGAATCTTGTGAAAGAGCTTCTATATTACTGGTAAATACACTGATGCTTCAACAATATACAATGGTGTTCTTTGTACAAAAACGAACCCCTATTACTTTAAATTATGAAGTATTTATATAAATTCTAAACTAAAATATCTTGAAAAATATCAAGATTTATTACAAATAGGTATAAAAATAGATTAAATTGCCTAAAAAAATATATTAGTTGCATGTGTTCTGGTGCTATTTCTGGGCATTCTGGTAGTGACTGGGCCTTTAATCGAGCAATATTGTTGTCTTGCTGTCCTGCTATTTCACTGTGTTCTGTTTTGAAACCGTTGTGATGAATATGTAGTGCTGTCCCTATTTATCTCACTGCTACTTAAAATACGTTGAATGTGTCCTCGCTGTTTTCTTTCCTTTATTGTTGTTTTTAATGTTAAAAGCAAAGCAGGGGGACCGATTATTTCAGGCTATGAATGGATACCCAGAGAGGCCACGTGGTAGCCGAGGACTGGAGGCCAGGAGATGAAGTGGAGGTGGAGTCGGGTTTGAAAGTTAAAGGAATCTACTTTTTGGAGGGGGGGGGGTCCGAAATAAGGAGAGAATGACACGTATATTTGAGTTTGGAGACCCCCCCTTAAATAATTTGAAATGAAGCTCAGGGGGGTCTGAAAGTTTTCCTCTGCCATTGATCTAGGCAGGTTTGATCCGGGCCATTGAGAGATAAGGATTTTACTTTTAGCACGCAACCCTTTCCTTATTATAATCACAAGTTTTCTGTTATGAAACCAACTCAAGAAAAGATAGAAAAGATAGATCAACGCCTTAGAATTCAGCCTCTTCGAGGGGGAAACCTCCTTTACATTACATAGATCAACAATTCTTGGATGATACAAATGACAAAACCTCCTTTCTATTTATAGGAGTCTAAGGAGTCACAATATAACCTAGCCGACCTAACAATAATAATATAAAGCCACAAAAATAACAATAGGGGGATTCTATGGGACACAGTAATAACAATATGGGGATAATAGGGGCACAACAATATTAATAAGGGATGCAACTACAATATTAATGGGGTAATTACTAGTATTATAGGGACCCAACATGCCCCTCTCCTTCAAAAAAGTGTTGTCCTCAACGCTTGAGTAGTTCTGGATGCTTCTGTATAAAATTCTCATCCTCCCATGTGGAATCTTCAGT
>APFE030651491.1:59817-103221 GCA_000404065.3 Pinus taeda
AATAATAATATAAAGCCACAAAAATAACAATAGATGGATTCTATGGGGCACAGTAATAACAATATGGGGATAATAGGGGCACAACAATATTAATAAGGGATGCAACTAAAATATTAATGGGGTAATTACTAGTATTATAGGGACCCAACATTTTCCAAGGAACGGACCTGAAAAACCTTTCTAATTGATTAAATGGAATATCGCATCCAGAAAGGGTTTTATCGCAATCACATCCAGATCGGGCCTCCATCATATCACAATTGCAATATAGACAGAGAGCCTTTTCCACCAATTTTCCATGTTTTACCAAGCTGGCAGACCGGAAAACTTAAACACCGAGATACATAATATATCGCATCCATGGAGCTAATCGCAATCGGAGGTTGGATGGATGAATTATAACTGTTTCCATAGCATTCTGCCAATGGAATGAACACAATATTTTATTAATAACTATTTTATAGTTATTGCTTCCGTCTAGGGCCAATCGCAATCACAATCGCATCCAGAAGGGGTATATGGAAGTGGGACTTGATGTTGCAGGGTATCAGCATGGGGTAGCTGATGGGGGATTTGTTTGCGGGACTACGGTAGTATTGTTGTGGGATGCGATTTGGGATAAGGAATGCAGGATTATATACTGCAGCACTATAAAATGGAAGGGTTATTGCGAGACTTATGTGGGGTTATCGCAGATCGCAATTGGGAAGGGGTGAGGGACCTTTCTTTAGGTCATATAATATATGCCACTGATGATAATGCGAGATTTATCAGTGCGGGGATTATCACAATCACAATGGAGAAAGGGTATGGAGAATTGCATATAGTTCATGTAATACACACTAATTCTGGGCTACGGGACTGTTATCGCAATTAATGGATAGTTAGAGGACTTAACATATAGAAAACGGGGACTTTTGTGAAATGCAATAGTAGGGTAGCATGGGCCCATCCTATATACAATGTATTAGATTGTAATACATTAAAGTATGTGACATATTTTAAGATATGGGAAACGACTAGAGTTTATGTATCATATAAAATGGAAATACGACTAGAGTTAATGGATTTCGGCTAGAGTTATAATGTATACTACCAAATGGATTTTGTGATTAGATTTAAATGGAAATAAAATAATGGATTATGGCTAGAGTATATGGAATTTTAAATAAACAAAGGAAAAAATGGATTTAAGGCTAGAGTTATGAATGAATAGAGAAGAAACAACCCCCGAGCCATTATCTGCTTTTGAAGTGCAAGCTTCATTCTGGCCTATCTTTCAATTGAGGAATCAGATTTGAGCGTAGGATGTACCATTGGAGAGCTGCTTTTGAGAAATTTCTGATGAAAACACCTGCATTCTGATATGATCCAAACAATGCTACGCAAAAATATCCTTAAATCTAGATTCTTGATGTCACTTTGAAATAATTTGCAAGATGAAATATTATTTACACCATCTCAAACATAATAATGATCAACTATAATCAAGAAATCCTATAAAAATTATAGGACCCTAACAGTGGCTCCAGCTGGGGATGGCACTCTGCTTGTGAGGTGTCAAGAACATCGTAGACTAGTATTCTGATCCATTGGGCTGATCCCAAATCTGCAACATGTTCTACCATAAAATATCTGTGACTGAAACTGTTAAACTAAAATCAAAACCATTATTCATACTAAAAACTGAAATATGAAATACACACTGAACTGAAAGTTGTATTGCTATCTGAAACTGAAAATACTGCAAAGATTCTAAGAGTATTGAGCTTATTTACACACTGCTACCTACTCTAATATGGTGAAATGACTATAATATCAGGTAATAACAAATTTCAAATGCAACCAGTCACACAGATGACTACTAGTTTGAAGCTTGCATTCCATTTCTCCAAATAGAAAAATAAACACAACAAATGGAAACTCAAAATTCTGACTGGAGCCTTCTTTATAATCCATAACGAACACAAAATTTAGTTTTATTAAAGATTCCAATAGGTATTCCAAATGATCCTCAAAATCATGGAGAATTTCTCTTCATTGTACTGTGACTGAAAATAACTTCTCATATATTATCTCCAAAATGTATCTATCCCTTTTTGAATTTTCTGGCGTTGTGTTTTCAAGGGATGTGAGATTATAAATACTATGTTTATCATCTGTAGGATGTAAAACAACTTGTTCTTCTTCAACATCTCCTTGAAACTCACTGATACAATTCTCTTGTATTGAAAAGGTGATTGGCTGAATTTTTTGACAATTATGTTCATCTTCATGTGACTTTGTTTGAAAATTTGCTTGTGCAAGTTCATTATGTACATTGTCCACACATACATCTTCAGAAATTTGAGCTTGATAATCTTCTCTTTGAAATAAAATTTCAGAAAGTGAAAATTCAAAAGAAAAATTTAAAATACAGTCCTCATCCATATCATGATCAGATAAAAATTTGCAAGGCTGATGTAAAGTACTAAGTATTGGTTCCCAGGAGACTATATGATTTTCAATCTCATGGTTACTTGATAAATGTGATTTTTGAATAAAGGAGTCTCCAATGTAACAGAAAACAGGGTCATCATCTATATAAGAAGGTTGTTGCCCCATTATGCTAGTTTTATCTTGCTTTTCTGCTTCACCAATGATCTTATAATTTTCTTTCAACTCTTCAAATGTAGCATAACATAAAGGTAAAGATCTATAATCATCACGAATTTCTTTCAACATCTGAAATGTGGCATAACATAAAGGTAAAGAGCTATAATCATCATGATTTGCATTTTTTTCTTGATGTTCAATGTCTAAACAATATAAATGCTCATCTGTCTCAATGTTTTCATCTTGTTTTTCATCATTGTCATAAGTAACGCACACATGGTGACTGTTTTCCTCAATTGGCTGAAATTTAACATCCTCTTGCTGATAACCTTCCACCATTTGTTGTTCTAAACTAGTTTCAAATGAATCCACAAAAAAACCAATTTCTACCTTTTGGTGATGTGACCCAACAACCTCTCCTTCTTCTTCCATATCTGCTTGAAAAGGAGGTATCTTTTGTTGTCCATTAACAACAATTTATCTTGCAAAATACATGTGTTCATAACCCTTTCCATGGTTTTCATTAATGTCTTTAACTTAAGAATAAAGGAGGAAACTCCTCTTTAATTACTTCCCCTTTTTCAGCTTCCATTTTGGATCTTTTAATCAATAGGTTCATTTCCACATCAATAACAGTTTTTTGCATATCCTCCAAAGTGTTGAAAATAGCAACAAGAAATGATAAAAATAGAAGTGATAAAAATATCACTGTTATAAATAGCATTTCGAGATACATTCCATTTTTAGTTAGTCCCTAAACTAAAATTGAGAATTAAAATTCGAATTTGATCTTAGCAACTGTTTATAACATAATTAATTAATTCATCTTGAGTTAATTAGTTGTAGGAAATCAATCATGAAGTCTATGTGAAGACATGCAACAGTTTCCCCTTTGATTGAAGAAGTTATCCCTTGATTAAAGGAGATCAGGATGAGTTGTACTTTGAGTTGTAATTAGTTAGCTCAGTTAACTGAGTTAAGTCCAGTTAGATTAGTTCAAACAATTTGTTGAACTGATTGTGAGTTCAGTTAGTTAATGCATGCATGTAACTGCTGCACTTCAGATAAATGAATATTCTCTCATAAATAACTCATGCATGTTAGTTCAGTTAGAGACCCAATTGAGATCAGACGATGGGATAGTGTACTATCAGTTGCAGGAATATTCCATGGAGGATATTTCTTGCATGCAGAAGGAATTCATTTCTTGGAGATTGCGCAGTTACTTTAGAGTTTGATCAGTGTGTGATGAGGCCAATTCACACAAGTGGCAGCATTGGACCCCAAGAGCAACTGCGCAAGGAAATACGACATGTTTATGTTTGAAACCAATTTTGTATAGAATCGTGGTGAGGAACTCCCAATCTACACAATTGAAAGCTCGATGAGATTGATTTTCATGAAACATGATTTTTGTTTCCTTTTTTTGACTGAGTGAATGCCTTCTTGAGCAATGACCATTGCATCCTATATTCTCTTACTGGACAAGAAACCAAACTGCTCTGGTGAAATATGTAGGGAGATGATATTTCTGACATGATTAGTGATAAGGTTGGACATCATTTTATATACATAATTACATAGTTGAATTGGCCTATAGTCATTGAGAGACAAAGAATTGGGTTTCTTAGGAATAAGAGTAAGGAAGTTTGAATTGATTGCACTTGGGATTCTGCCAGAAATTTTGATTACTTTCATCATCTTTACCAAATCCAAGCCCATAAGATCAAAGAAATGAAGGAATACAGTTTTGTGGACCCTTCAACATTTTTGAGAGCATTGGGCTAGTAGCCTATTGACTTGCACTGCCTCTGACAATGAAAGTCCATGATGTTTTCCATGTGTCATTTCTTAAGAATTATGTTAGATATGTTGATCTTGTGATTGACTGGTTTGTATTGCAGATGGAACCAGATGAGTAATTCCAGTTGGAGCCTCAATGTATATTGTAGAAAAAGGTGCTCATGCTCCGGAACTGAGAAATCAAGCAAGTTAAAGTGTAATGGAGGTACTTTAGGCCTGATGAAGCTATATGAGAGATGGTGGATCAGATGCGAACTCTGAATCCTTCCTTGTTTTATGGTTGAGGCAAAACAATTTTGGTGTGGTGTTTTGGTATATGTTTTGGTGATATTGCTATCTGTACATATGTATATGTATGTAAATACCGCCATGATCTATGTTATAAAGCTCCAATAAGAGGTATGGGTTTCATGTCATTATGATGTTATGTTGTTATGTTTTCATGTTGGTTTGCTTCTCAGCAGGTTCATCATTGTAAATACTGCATCGAGCTAAGTTATAAAGCTCCATCGGCAATAATTTTTGCTTACAACTGTTTTGCTGTTATAGGCATTGTTGAACACCGAGGACGGTGTTCCTCTAAGGGGAGGATTCTGTAACAAACCTGGTGAAAATTCTATGTAAGAAAAGTTAATAAAGGAAAAATAATAACCATGGTTGATGGGACACTTATTCCAAGCTTAATGTTGGGCAAAATCCTAGTGATGGGGATCACTTGTGATTGTTTAATGGCTAAGGAAATTGGCAAAGGAAATGACTAGGCCTTTGGAAAGGCAAAATGAAACTTTTGGCACATTTATTTATGAAAATAATGGAAATTAGGAGAAAAGGGATGTGAAAGGTCACAGGTTTCATGTAAGGAGGAAAATGAAGGAAAATAATGGGAGATGGATAAAATAGAGGCCTCATTCATAAAAAGGCTTCTGAGGATCAAGTTGTAACCTTTTGTCAGTTTAATGTTGGAACTCTCTCATTATTGTCTCTCTCCCTCATACTCTTGGATACTTAAAGTTTTCTTGGAGCACTCTTAGACGGTGTAGTGGATTTTTGGAGCAAGAAGGCAAAGGAAGAGCAGGAAAGTGCAACAGGACATCTGGATCAATAACTACAATGAGATTTTCTTACAGGTACCGAGTTGCATGTATGTTTTCCTCACTAGTTTTGGCATGCATGGCATATGCATGTGGACTATTGGCCATGATCTGTCACTGGCATGAAGGATTGCTTGCATTTATAGTGCATTGCCTAGCCTTGCCATTTCCTTGATAGCCATGGAGATTGTGGGTTTATTTCCTTGTTTTGTTTTGGTTGGTTCTCATGTTACTTTAGCTTGGGTTGAGTTACTAGTCCTAGACCTTGGTTGGACAAACATTCTGGAGCCCGACAACAATTGTGGGTTGAGTTACTAGTCCTAGAGCCTTGGTTGGAACAAATGCTCTGGAGCCTTGGATGGATGGGATAAAGACCAATATGATGATGGTTTTGTGATGCCCAACCGTGAGGTCAAATCACTGTTTGATGGGTTGAAGTGGATGGCCTCTGGAAGCCCTATATGGTTTTGGATTGATGTGTTATATAAGATCCCACATTCATGCTTGGAATATGGAGCAAGAGTGAATGACTGAAGAGAGGTTTGGCTCAACCATTATCCGGTAGGGTGGAACGTGGAAGTCCCATCCCAGGTTTGGATTTTACATCATCAATATGAGGTTATTTCTCCTTATATTTCTATGAGTATTATACTGGATTATATGTGGTTTATATGGCTGTGATTTCAATGGTATTTCTACTGCTATTATGCAGGTGATATATATGTTTTATGATAGTAGCTATGTTAATTTTAGGTATGTTCTATGCTAGAACAATCTATTTTAATTTTCTAATATCTTTTCCGTATCAGCATTAAAGTAAATTGTATATAGAACATAAATATAAATCACAGAAGACATGACAAGGCAAGAAGACACAAGATGTGGTGCGAGCCAAGGACAAACCACACAATGTGGGGAAACCCTTGATCAATTCTTCTTTCATGTTCTGCAAATTTCAACAAAGAAAGAGAGAGAGAGAGAGAGAGAGAGAGAGAGAGAGATAGTACATTTACAACAGAAGTCAACACTTTGACTTATCTAGATCTAGCATAGATCATTTCGCATAAGGATGAGATCATTTGAAGACATTATGCTTCAACTGATTCTCCAAGGTGACTCCTTCACCTATCATCATGCTGCATCTCGTCCATTTGCTGCACCTTACCGTGTAGCGCCATCATGCTGCATCATGCATCATCATGCTGCTCACGATCGCATGCATAACGTTGCCCATACATCATGCTGTTCATAATACTGCCCATCATGCTGCCCATGATATCATTCTTTTGCTTCATTATGGAGTTCATATACATATCAACCTTAGCTGCTTGTTATGGCTTGCAGCCTAGCAAAGCAGCTAGGCTATCCTCCATGCAGTCCCATTATTTGCTTATCATTGTCTATATGACCAGTGTTCTTCATAACCATACTGGATTGCAGTTATGACTGAAGCAGATTATATATGCCTGACACAATGAAGCATATATATGACCGTTCCATACAACATATGATGACTGTGTTCCATACCCATACATATGACTGCATTCCAATATATATATCTTCATTCCCATATGCATATTATATGACTGTGTGCTACAACATGAACCACGCTGCCAGATCTATGGATTGCGTGATATATATGTGTCCACGCATCTTTGCCTGCATCCTGACTGCGTTCCAATATATATATCTTCATTCCCCATATTATATGACTGTGTGGTATATGACAACGTTCAAAGATATAATGACTGTGTGGTCTCCAATATATATCTTGCATTATGACTGCGTGGTCTCCACGTCTTTCTTTAGAACGTATTTATTTGCTATGTTAATATGTCAGCATATATGATGACACACACACACACACATATATATATATATATCTATAGATATTCCATGACCTGTGCTTGTGACCAGCGTATTAGCTCCAACGTATACGTGACCTTCGTGTTATATCACCATGACTTCCCAATATATTATACTACATGCGTTCCAATAAATATTGTGTTGACTGTGTTTCAATATATATGGCGTGATCTGTCCTTTCCATCATAGCGTATACCTGTACGTGGATGATCTGTGTATAATCTTTCATGCCTTGCGAATATTCCTTTGCCAACATTGTTGCTGCCATGACTGCATTAAGTTTGTTGCCTTGCATGGATTGCGTGGTAATGTCCTTCATTACAATGTTGAGTCCACTGCGGCTACCCTTCACGTATCATCTCCATTTCTTGTGGATTCATGGTTTTGTTTATCCATTAGGGCATCATCATATTAGGCCATTGTAATTCATAGTGTATCTCCTTCTCCAAAAACCCAGGCGTGGAGAGGAGATCACTTGAGGTGAGTTCCAAATGACTTCAAATCCTCTTCTATTTATACTAATGTGTAGGTGATGATTAGACACGTCTATTGGGCTTCTGAGCCTACTCAAGTTGCTGGTTGGCTAGATGATAATTTCACAATCTAAATAAATTCATATCTCCATAAATACTTATCGGAATCGGATGATCTTTAGATCAATCCTACACCTCTCGACAAGAGGGATCCAATAAAAATATCAGCTATCATAAATAATTTGACCCACAAGGAGTTTGGCCCTAGTTTACAATTTAACAAGCTATGTAAGTTTCTCATCATGTTTCTACTGATAAATGAATGAACAATGTATCTGTGACCTAACGGATGAAATGACAGTTGATGTGTTGAGGCATCAATGTTTCTTACCAATTCTAAGCTAAGTATGAGACCCTTATGCTCAAATATGTTATTTACACCTATAGATTACATATTCATGATATGTTTGACGAAATGCCTACATGGCTAGTAACGTTCCAATCAAGGTATTTTTCAAGTAATTTATTTTGCACTGCCATTTCCCTGTTATCTTACTTTTCTAAAGATGTCATTCCATTCTGGGCTGTGACCTGGGCTCTGGGCTTGAAAAGGTGGCTCAAATCCCTGGATGATGGCTTATAGGCCTTTGAGAGCGTCCAGAGGTACCTAGACATTGGCATGCCCATAGCATTGAGAGCATCCATAGGCCAAGTGGTCCAAAAGCTCAGTGGGACCTAAGGGCTGGTTGGCAGAATGTTTGGATTGGCTCCTAAGGGTCCTAATGATGATGTTGAATATATGTATGATGTGTTTTCGTCAGTTCCACTTCCTTAACATGAATTAGGAGGTCGAATAATATCATAGTTGCCACTCGTCGCATGTTTACCCCAGCTGACCGATTGCTTGGGTAGATGTGGGAGGAGGGTGTTACAGTTATATAATGGGATGAATTTCAGAGGGATAAATACACTACGCAAGTCTCAAGTGAGGCTAAAGAAGGTTCACCATATGGGAGGAGAAAAGAATAGGCTGAAGAAAACTAAGAGTCCGATCTATGAAAATATAAGGGATTTTGAGTAGTTTGATGTATGTTAAGTCCCAAGAGTTTTGTGACCCTCAAACCTGGCATAGGTCCAATCTATCAGGGTGAAAGGAAGAAATTGAAGGAAACTACGAATTCAATATCTGGATATATCATAGCTTTATTCAACATTTTATGTTTTAAAGAAAAAATTCTAATTAAAAACATAGAAATTATTTATTTTGTGATATAGGAAATGTGCACACAAACAATTGATGCAACAAAAGAGAAAGTCACACATGTTAAGAATAAAAACCATTTTAAGAAAATAATAGAAATGACAAATGGTAAAACAATGATGAAAGGCAAAAATGTTGGATTGAAAAAAGAGCATTGCTGAAAGAGTTTGCTTAAATTAGCTTGAAACAATAAATGGAGACTATTGCATGCCAGATTCACTAAGAGGTGAGAATTTTCAAATGGTCCTCATTACATTACAAAATTTTTCAAATGGAACTCACTCTTTTGACTAGCGTTATATCATAACAAAGAATGAAAATTAACAATGGAATAATTAGTTGATTGTGAGATTGATAGAGTTTTCCCACCAAGATTCCATTCTTGTTGTGGTCTTGCCCACCGAAATGCGATGGATTTTTGAGGGATTAAAACCCTATGAAAGTCTCAACCGATTTTACTTCTATCTTCTATGCTAACCTTTCCTATACTCTTGCCTTGAGGCATTTCCTTTACAACATGTGGTGCAATTTCTAGTAGTAACTTTTGCTAACATTAGCCTAAGGCGACTTGCTAACTGCTGGCACTACTAACCTAATGTGATAGTAACTTCTGCTAACACTAGCCTAAAGTGACTTGCTGACTATTGGCACTACTTACCTAAAGTTAGAGTAAATTATGTTGACAAGTTATAATAGTAACCTTAGGTTTTAAACTTAGAAGTTGCCAATTTACTAGCATCCTAAAAGAAATTGTGGAACAATTTTTAATAGTAACCTTAGGTTTTAAACTTAGAAGTTGCCAATTTACTAGCATTCTAAAAGAAATTGTGGGACAATTTTTTGGGTAAGTGACAGTAACGTTATAATAGTAACCTTAGGTTTTAAACTTAGAAGTTGCCAATTTACTAGCATCCTAAAAGAAATTGTGGGACAATTTTTTAGGTAAGTGACGGCAACCAAGGGAACTTTGGCTTATACAAGATGAAAACCATGTTAGCATAAATTGAATAATGAATTAATCGTTTGAATCAATTAATGAGACACATCTATAAGTCCTATGTCTTTAAAAAACAAAAAAAAACAAAATAGACCCACTAGCTTGGTGAATTTGGTTTTCTGATTTTTGAAAGTCTACTGCCCATTTTTGTGTCTATATAATGCTATATTGATGACGCAAGAGTTACAATAGAATGCCTTTGGGCACATTCAAATACATTATTTTTCCTTAAATCTTTTATTCATAAATTTAACATAATCATATTGAAATTTTTGTTCCAATATTTATAAAAAGAAATAAATCATTTTCCTATTTAATAACAAAATTGATAAAATATATTGATTTAGATTCTATTATTTTATAATTATTCATCCATAAATTTAATATATTTTAAAAAATTCTCTCATCAGATTTATAAACTTATAATATTTTGAACATTAAATATCTCAACTCATATATTATGGATTTTCATTTTTAATGGTAAATAAATTTTAAATATGACAAATTATAATAATTTGTCTAAACATCTGATTTTCATTTTTAAAATTAAATAAATTTCGGATTTGACAAGTTATCTTGATTTTTATGATTAGACCAAACCATCAACAAACTTCTTGATAGAGAGGGACCGAAACAAATATTTTGAAAGCCTGTCTTGTTTGAAAATGCAGCGGAAATGTATTTCAGATTTGACCAATTATTTTGATTTCTATGATTGAACCAAACCAACAAACACTTCTTGATAGGGAGTGACTGAAACAAATATATTTTGACCAATTATTTTGATTTCTATGATTGAACCAAACCAACAAACACTTCTTGATAAAAAGGGACCGAAACAAATATATTTTGAAAGCTTCTCTGGTTTGAAAATGCAGTGGAAATAAATATGACGTGATTAATGGTGTGAAATGAAATTTGGAAATAAAAGCCAATAATATAAGCACATGAGAGTAATTGTATTAAATAGAAGTAATGTACATGAAATTATAGACTATCTCAATTTCCACGTCCATGAAATGGTTACATGATGACTGCATGACCAATTAACTAAAGTAAAGTGTCAATTTTCTATTGGAAGTACTACACACTTACAGGCGGACTCTTAGTTAGAGCATGGGACTACATGCAAGATTCCTTCTGCATGATTTACTCTTTCTTTAACTCCGCAACTAGCTAATTCTTTGGAACTTGTTGTAGGTGTTGAGTCTTCTCATTGATCACCACTATGGTGCATTACCTTGGGACCTTCACCCAGTAATGCCATATCATGAGCATTGTAACCTATTTTCTAATGAATCATTCTTTTGTTCTTTTGATTTTCTTTTAGTGTTTTTGCTCTGCAAAGCTGTGTGTTCAACCTTTACTAGCTAGATTCACCTGTGCAGGTTTTCTAACACATTTACATGGTATCAGAGCCCACAGGTTGCTAGATAAAAGGTGCACCGGTACTTTATTTTGCAGGTATTACATCTTGGAGATCGAAGATCGACAGAAAAATGGAGTTTCCCAAAGCATCGATCCTAACACTTTACAACTATCATGAATGGAAGGACAAAATGGCTCAATACCTTTGTCAAAAAGGGTTGTACAGGATTACCATGGCTACAGAAGTGGAACCCACTTCAGCCATAAAGAAATGCAAGTACCTCAACCGTATGGATGAGGCCCACGGATCCATATGCATGTGCATCTCTCCAGAGTTGCAGTTTCATCTATCTACCTGCAATACTCCCAATGAGATTTGGAAAAAGGTTGAAGAACTCTATGGGAAACAGGATGAGATGAAAGGACATCTGCTCGAAGTGGAGCTGCTGTCATTGGATCCACGGAATTATAACAAAATTCAAGACTTCTTCACCAAATATAATGATATATTGCTGCAACTCAAGGGTTGTGGAATTGACAAATCCAAGGAGGAGAGTCGCCAAGTTCTCTCTATTATGTCAAAGCTCGGACCCGAATACTTCGTCTTTGTGTCTACATTTCATTCAGTAGGGCTCGCAACAGGTAAATCCTACACTATGCCTTCTCTCAAAGAGTTCATGGAGTCTCTTACTTTCGAGCAAGATAAACTCATTGGAACGGGGAAAATCAAACCTCCAAAAGCGCATGCATTTGCTATGCATGATTGCAGCCAGAATAAAAATCACATATGTGATTCAAATCAACAGCAAAAATACAAGGGAAAAGCGCATTCCCATCCAAAGAAGGAAGGGTACACCAAGCCCTTCAATGACTCCTCCGGCTCGAGAAATGAGAAAGGGAAGAAAGGAAACATATGCACCTACTGTCAAAGAGGATTCCATCCAGAATCCTCTTGCATGAAGAAACAAATTGACCAAATGGTAGAAATTCTTCAGAAGCACAACCCTGGGGACCACATCCCTCAGGGCGCCAAGAAGAAAACTGAGGATCTACCACACGGGAAAGGTAACAATTTTCATGCTTTAGTTGCAATTAATTCTTCCCTTGATGCATGGATTATAGATTCTGGTGCACCACATCATATGGCTGCTGCAAAGGAAGTCTATTCCTCTTTGGATACATGCAAAGGACCTCCCATCCTCATGGGAGATGACTCACCCATTAAGGTCATCGGAAAAGGTAGAGTGGAACATTTACACGGAAGCTTTGAAGATGTGCTTCATGTTCCAAAACTTTCGGTAAACCTGCTTTCAGTTTATCAAATCACTCATTCTGGCATCAGAAAGAGAGTGGAATTCACTCCAGATGCAGTGAACATATATGACCTACATAGCAGCTCCAAAATTGCAACCGGTGAGGTAAACAATGGAGCCAGATTGTATACATTTTCTAAATTTATTAAATCTGTATCCTCCTTATTGCTTACACATACTAATGCTAGTAGTACGCTTCGACATGAGAGGTTTGGTCACTTAAATTACAGGTATATGTAGCAGATAAGCAAGCATGAGATGGTGGAAGGCTTGCCAAATATCAATTTCTCCAAAGAAGTTTGTGAAGGGTGTGTCCTTGGAAAACATCCTAAAGAAAAGTTTGACACTAGCAAGACTCACATAGCATCTTCTCCTCTAGATTTGATCCATAGTGATCTCATGGGGCCTTTTCCTCATCCTTCCATCAACAAAGTAAGGTATGTGCTTACATTTATTGATGATTTCTCATGGTATACTTGGGTGTATCTTCTCAGGAACAAATCTGAAGTTTTTGAGCACTTTGAAGATTTCAAAGCACTAGTTGAGACACAGTCAGAGAGAAAGATCAAAGCCCTCCGTACAGACAATGGGGGGGAATATGTTAACACAGCACTTCAGAACCTTTGCCTTCAGTCTGGCATACAGTTGCAGTACATAGTTCCATACACTCCGCAGCAGAACGGAGTTGCTGAGAGAAAGAAACGATCTCTCAAAGAGATGGCTTCCTGCATGTTGCATGCTAAGTCACTGCCTCATAAGCTATGGGCTGAAGCACTTAATTGTGCTAACTACATCCAGAATAGATTTCCTTATAGGTCTGTCAAGGATCAGACCCCCTTTAAGGCTTGGAGTGGCACTAAACCAAAGGTCACCCACTTCCGTGTTTTTGGCTCCCGAGCATGGGCAAGGATCTCCTCTGAAAAGAGGAAAGCTCTTGATCCACAAAGCATTGAGTGTATCTTATGTTGGATACCCTGATGGTGTGAAGGGATACCGACTCCTGATTTCCTGTATGGACAAGCTCATCATTGAGCGAAGTGTCAAATTTGAGGAAAGTCTCTCGCTTGCACCTCAATAACATGCACAATAGCTATAGGAGAACAAAATACAATTTGTTTTCTTGAAATAAAGAAATGAAGTTTACATCTTCCGACCATATGAGTACCGACCATATCTCAAAGTTAGAGAGTAAGAAAATTCAAGTTAATAGATGGTAAACCCTCAATTAGAAATAAATATTACATAATTTTGTTCACGACGACCGAGATTTTTCCCCAAATGTTCTAAAGAAAAACCCTCCAGATAATGATATAACTAAAGTCTCTTAGTAAAAACCCTAATCAGAAGTAATTTTCATGCAAATCATAGACAAGTTGAATCTTGATAATGGCATTGAAAACTGTTGGCATTATGACATTGGTTTGGCACTATGACACAAGGGTTGTCCTTGATGGCAACTCACATAGATGACAGATCACAGTTCAGGGTCTCAGAATAAAAGAAAATGAGATATACACAGTTTCCACTTAACCAAATCGCGTATACATGCAGGATCGCCGATCAAAAGTCGCATATGCGTATGCACGCACTTTCATGCATGGAAAAGCGCATACATGTGGGAAAACTCATTTTTAGTTCATGGTATTTAGTCCCTGGTATTTGGACTTATGGTTTTGGACCATGGTATCACATCCAAAGTATTGAACCCAGGTATTGGGCCCCAAGTATTGGTTTTAAGTGGTTTTAGACCATGGTATTGAGTAAGGCCTAAGACTATAAAAGGGGAAGGAGATCATTAGGCAAAATCACTCACTTAAGGATTGAATATCTTATGAAGAGCAAGATCTAGAACATTGGTCATTGGGTTATGGTGCATAGATGGATCTGAACGTAGGAGGAACCTGAGCGCTAGAAGAAGGATAAATTCTATTGATGGGTCAAGATCTTAAGGCTTGAATTGTGGTATTTTTGTGTGGTTTTTGATCTATTATATTTGGCGTATGACGTGATCTATAAATCTGATAATCTGGGCATAACTGATGTCTGAATAATTGAAAAGGGTAAATTATCTTTTATAGATCTGTACGCAGGTTTGGCATAGCAAAGGTGCGTATACACGTTGGTTCAGTGATTCAAAGCAACGTATACGCTGGTTTTCCTTAATACAGAAGCGTATGCATGCAGGGTTCACATATTGAAGTAGCGTATGTCTCACAAAATATGTTTTAGCTACTTCTGTTTATCACTGCAATGTTCTGGGTTTAGGATTGGTGTCTGGTTACTGTTACTGTTTTCTGGCTATAGAATTCATAGAAGTGATTGTTTGATTCAGTTTTATTTGGTGCAAAGGAGATTGGTTGATGCAGATACATTTGATGTTTGATTGATGTTATTGATGGGTCCAGTCTGAAAATTTATGAAACGTGGTCCCTGGAAGAAAAGAGAAGGTTGTAGTCTTCTGTAGGTCAGCACCTACGTACTAGTACATCAGTTAGTATAAGAGCTAAGGGGGTTGTAGCTCCCTTCCAAGAGAAGCTGGAGAACGAGAGAAGGTTGTAGCCTTCTGCAGGTAGAAGCCTGCGTACTGGTATAAACTGCACAAGTACAAAAATATTGTAACAATAAGTTTCTTATTAAAAGAAGATAGAGACGAATTGTAGCAGGTGGTTTTCACCCACATTGGGATTCCACCTTATATCTTGTGTTCATGTGTGTAATGATTTGTTCTGTTTTACTGCACCTGTTTACTTTTCTTATGATTAATGAAGTTCTGATGCATTGATTAAAGATTAACATCTAATGGATTAAATGAATCATACTTGTTCACTGATATACGCTGGTTGCTTTAAACACAATTGCGTATATACGCGGGTTCACATAATTGAAGTAGTGTATATGTATCTGAGTATGAAAATGAAAAGTGTTTGATTTAATAATACTGATTCACCCCCCCTCTCAGTATTATTTCCAACGAAAACTTGTAAAGGGTAAAAGTAAATAGGCACATGTAGTGGTCGTAATAGAAGGAAGTAAATTTTTAAGTATCTGACTCCGAAAATGCCCAGAACAAAACTCAAGTGCAGTCAAGGACTAACCCGCGAGAGAAAAGGAATAAATTTCCTTAGTCCACCTCTCAAATTTCTTAGGAATTTTTCATAAGGATATGTAAAAGAATTTTAATTACAACTAAAATCTCACCTTTGATGAGGAAAGGTGAAATCTCCGCTTCAACATCCTATTACAGTGGAAAGAATGCCTATATATATATATATTATATATATATATATATATATAAAGTAAACCCTTCGGGAAACTAATAAAGTTAAGGTTTAGAAATTTAGACTTACTCTTGAGAAATTACTGTCGAGGACGTCGTGAGGAGGGCATAACATGGTTACAATCCTTGTGGAAGATGGTCACCGAGACTAGAAACTCTAAAGAAAGCCAGTGTTAACTTGCATATATGCCAATGGACAATGTAAGTTAGTTGTCATCATCTACAATAATATAGCCAAAGTTGCACAAAAATATACACACAAAAAGAGGGAATAAGTGGACAAAAGGTAAAGGTCACTGAAAGACTTAGTGTGTAAACCCTGCCTCGATCACAAGAAATTCTCTTTTCTGTCAGCGTGCCAAGAAAGACAATTAGAGTGATGGTTGCAAAACCTTTGAATCTAAGGTAAAACCCTAGCCTTTATCAATTTAATCTCAAGGTTGCAGAGCTTGAGTTTGACCCTGGACTAATGCAAATGAGACCATTGTAGTGGGAGGCAAAGGGTAGGTGGTTACCCTAACAACATCAAAGGCAATCCCTGTTATGAAACCAATTCACAAATAGATAGATCAACAACTTAGAAATTATTCTTTTCGTGGGGAAAACCTATTTTACATTACATAAATGAATAATTCTTGGATGATACAAATGATAAAACCTCTTTGGTATATATAGGAGTTTGAGGGGTCACAATATTATTAGAACCTACATAACAATAATAATGGAAGGGCACAACAATAACAATAATGAGCTTTTATGGGGGCATAACAATAACAACATGGGGGATGCATGGACACAACAATAACAATAAGGGGCTACAATAACAGTGACAATAAGGGGAATACACAAGTATTATAGGGACATAACACATCCCTCTCCTTCAAAAAAATGTTGTCCTCAATGCTCGAGTAGTTTTGGATGCTTCTCATCCTCCCATGTGGAATCTTCAACATGTAAGTTCTTCCACTTAATGAGATACTTTGGAATTAATCGATTTAATAGGTGTCGGGTTCTTGTTTCAGTGACTTATTCAGGTTCAAATCGATTTTTTTCTTTTAGTCAAGTTCTGACAACACTATTTGAATTGGGAGCTTGTGAGCAATAACCTTCCTTAAGCATTAAACATGTAAAACTGGGTGTACTTAGGGAGATGCAAACACCTCCAATTTGTATGCCATAGTACCAATCTTTTGCAACACCTTGTAAAGACCATAATACTTGGGGTGATAATTTATTATCCTTCTTAGCTTGTTTGAGGGAAATTTGTTTATATGGTTATAGTCATAAAAATATCCTATCGCCTACATCAAAACTTCTTTCACTGCGATGCTAATCTGCCTCTTGTTTCATTTGATTCTGCGCCAAAGTGAGGTTATCATTTAAGATTCAGAGAACTTGTTGATGATGGTCGACGTGATATTACACTGCTTGAACCTTAGAATTTTCTCTTAAAGACGATGTGATGGATTATGAATGATATCCATAAAATGCCATAAATGGGGTTATTTTTGCTGCAGTATGGAAAGAAGTGTTATACCACCATTCAGTTAGAGGTAACCACTTGACCCATTGTTTTTGTTTATTATATACAAAGCAACGAAGATATCCTTTCAAACATTTGTTCACTATCTCAGTTTGTCCATCAGATTGAGGATGATAAGATGAAGTATGAGCTAATTGAGTATCAAGACAAAAAAAATAACCCGTCCAAAAATTTCCAGTGAAACTGGGATGTCTATCACTTACAAAAATCTTTGGGTTTCCATGTAGTTTTTGAATTGTTTCCATAAATGCAGTAGCAATTGTACCGACTTTAAAAAATATGAGATAGTGCACAAAAATTTCCATACTTGGTAAGTCTATCAACTACCACCATGATGACACTCTTTCATTTAGATTTGGGTAAACCTGTGATAAAATCCATTGAGACCTCCTCCCAACGTTGACATGGAATGGCTAAAGGTTGTAATAGACTTGGGGTCTTAATTGTCTCAAATTTATTTTGTTGGCAAACCAAAAATTGTGCCACAAACTTTAGAATACCAGATTTAAGGCCATCCCAAAAAATTCCTTCTTGACCCCATGGTAAGTTTTTAAAAATCCCGAGTGCCCTCCTAAGGGACAGGTGTGCAATTCCAAAATAATCTTTTACTTGAGTTGAGAATTCTTACAAAGATATAAGTGATTTTTGTACCATAATTAATCATTTTCCCATCTAAACGTGTTAGATGGAATGGGATATCGCTGCAACTTTTGAATGAGTGTCCACAACTCTTCATCATTCTTCCATTCATCCCTCACTTCAGTTATCCAATCAGGTTGGATGATAAAAATGACACAAAACAATGCTTCCACATCCTCATCATTTATTGAGAGTGCATCTACAACAACATTTTGCTTCCCCTTTTTGTAGATGATTTCAAAGTCATAACCCAACATCTTTATGACCCATTTTTGGTGCTCTTCTGAAGATAAATTTTGTTCCAAAAAGTATTTAAGACTACCACAATTTGTCTTTACCCTTAAATGTTTTCCCATTAGGTAACGTCTCCATTTCTTTAGTGCATGTAATATTGCCAGCATTTCTTTCTCATAATAGGTTTGTGAAAATACTTTCCTTTGATTGGGCGACTTTAAAAAACAATGGGTCTTCCTTCTTACATTAAAACAACACCAATTCCATTTCTTGACACATCACATTCCACAATAAAAGTTTTTGTGAAGTTTTGCGTAAATAACACTGGTGATTGACACATTACCTCTTTAAGATGTTCAAAGGCCTTAATTGCTTATGGCATTCAAGAAAATGCATCTTTCTTTAGTAATGTTGTTAGAGGTGTTTCTATTCTCCCATAATTATTAATAAACTTGTGATGATACCCTATCAACTCGAGAAATCCTCGAAGATGCTTTATGGTTGTGGGGATTTTCCATTCCTTAATCGTTTTAATTTTGTTAGGGTCTACCTTAACACCCTCATGAGATACAATACGACCCAAATGTTCCACCTCATGTACTTTAAAGAAACATTTGGAGGTTTTTGCATATAATTGTTTCTCCTCCAATAGTTTGAGCGCCCTGTCAACATATTGAACACGATCCTTCCAAGACTTGCTATAGATTAGTATATCATCAAATTTCTCCATGTAATTCATCCAAAAATTCATCGATGTCATGAATCATAATTTTATCTTTAATAGTGAGCTTCTTTAGCTCTCTATAATCTATACACATATGCCATGATCCATCCTTCTTGTGCACCAACACCACTGAAGCAGAGAAATAACTTTGACTAGCTTGAATAGTGTTGAAAATAGAAACAAGAAATGATAAAAATAGAATTCAGATATTCCAATTGTAATTTGTCCTTGAATTAAAATTGTGAATTAAATTCGATTTTAGTCTCACCAGCTGCTTGAAAATAATTAATTAATTCATTATGGACTAATTAATTGGAGAAATTCAAGTTAGAAGTCTTTGTGAAGTCATGCAACAGTGATCCCTTAAATTAAGGAGATTATCCCTTAATTAAGGAGATAAGATTGAGCTATATTTGAGTTGTAATTAGTTAGCTCAGTTTACTAAGTTAAGTCCAGTTAAATTAGTTCCAAACTGTTTGAGGAACTAGTTGTGAGTTATTAGTTAGTTGATGCATGCATGCACTCAACTAGTGTACTTGAGATAACTAAAAATTCCCTCATTAGAAACTCATGCATGTTTGTTCTGAGAAAGACCCAGTTGAGGTAAATGTCAAGGATAGGTTACTATTAGTGACATGTGTTTTCCTATAAAGGAAACTCATTTATGCAGTCAAGGGAAGGTTCCTTGAGGATTGTGTAGTTTTGACAATGTGTTAGAGTAGTGTGTGAGAGCAGCGTTACACTGGGTGAAGGAGATCATCCCATAGGTAACTGTGCAAGGAAATATGAGCTTGGAGGGTAGAGGAGAAGGTTTGTGAGAAGATTTGATTACTTGTGAGCATCCAGAAGGATTGTACTGAGAGCTGGCTAGTTGTGGTTTGTATAATTATTATGTATTTCCACCTTGTATGATAATACAGATAGTGGGGTTTTTAGCTGAGGCTTTCCCCTGAGTATTTTATGTGTTTCATGTGCATTGATTCTTCTTCTGATTATATGTGTTCAAATCGATCTTTAAGCTTCCACAAATTGATAGTAGAAGTAGATTATATTATTTTGCTTTGGTATATTGCATCATCGGGTCAATCTACAGTTAGATTTTCTACATAGTCTTAGAGTGAGATTTGTAGAGAATTTGCAGAATTTCTACATGATATCAGAACTAGCTGATCTATAGAGAAATTTCTACATGGTATCAGAGCCTAGTTTATCAGCGCAAAGGTTATCAGAGCAGTGAACAATATACAGAGAAGAGAATTCGAAGTTTGAAGTTTGAGGTTGCAGGTGCATATCGAATTCATATCATACTTAAAAAAAAAGAAAACGAGATGGGACATTATGCGACTAATTTCCCATTGAAGAAGTCCAAGAAGGGATCCTCGGAAGGATCGGAAGGTGAGGCATTAGCCTCTCAGTTCAAAATGGACTTTACCCTCATCGCATACATGGATGATGTCATCGATGATGGGTTGTGTCTGGTATATTGATAGTGGAGCCTCATTCCACATGACCGACGATAAAAGTTTATTCAGTGCCTTGGAGGAGAAATACCTCAAGATTCGCATAAAGATGGGTGACTGTAGGTTTTAACCCCATACAGAAATTACCTGCATACAAATTCTAAATCACATGAAAAATAAAAATGCGAGAGCATAACACATAAAACACATATACATAGAGATTTCCCACTGGATCCCAAAATCGGGACTTCCAGCTTGATTTTTCGTTATATTCCTTTCAAAGTTACAATACATATTTATACATGCCGAAGCATCCAATACCATGGACCGAAAATCCATCACGTCCAATACCATGGACCAAAAAACCATTGCATCCAATACCATGGACCGAAAACCATTGCGTCCAAAAAAACATGTGCAAAAATCATGCACAAAACCATAGGTGGGTCCGCCCAACCTAACATAGGGTCCCCCTCAAACCCCCTGTTAACTATGTGGAAAGAATATAACACAACCCAATAGTGATGATGAAAGGTTTAGTGTTTTAGGAGTGGGCATAGTTGCTTTTGAGAGGGAGCATGGAGCTTCTATCACCTTGACTGATGTGAAGTATGTGCTTGGACTGAAGAGAATTTGGTATCGATTGCGATGTTGGAGGAAAAAGGCTAAAATGTTGTCTTCAATAAGGGAAAATTTTCCTTAGACACATCACCACAAGACAGGTGAAACAGATCGATTCACGAGTCAAGAACCTGTATTCTCTTGAGGTTCAAGATGCATGCAAAACCTTGAGGAGCAAGACAAATTTTAGAGACTTGGTGGTTGAGAGGGAGAGTACATTACCTCTCAACATGCAGTCCTATAAGAAGTCTCAGACAATTGTGGAGGAGCTACAATTGGAGAAGTGGGCAGAGGGATCACATGCAGCCATACCTCCAGATGTGAGGTGGGGCGATGTGTAGTGATAGCCTCAAGATGGCTGAAATTGGACAAGGTCCATTGAGAGGTTTTATCTCATGGATCATACCTTTCTACGGGAGCCCAAAGTACATAGTAGCGATAGGAATCAGTGGGATTGATGCAGTAAGAGATTAAAGTGACAGAGGCTAGATCAGTTAGATACTGAAGAGCGTAGAGAAGGATTGACAACAGTGCAGAAAGGCTGAGTCAGCAGAAACACAGAGTTTTCAGTCGACAGAGGCAATAGTAGTGAGAGACTTTGATGACAGAGGCATCATTCTGATTTAGGTTGGGTGTTTTTTTTTTTTCCTGGAGATTGCTAGAGAAACAACACTAGAGAGAAGTGTTTCATGCAAAACATTCCAAAGGTTCAGTATCGGGATCGAGTTGAATTCCTTTCTTGTTGAGAGGGAATTGAAAATAACAACAAGAAATGATAAAAATAGAATCCAGATATTCAAATTTTAATTTGTCCTTGAATTAAAATTGTAAATTAAACTCGAATTTAGTCTCATTAGCTGCTTGAAAATAATTAATTAATCCATTATGGATTAATTAGTTGGAGAAATTCAAGTTAGAAGTCTTTGTGAAGTCATGCAACAGTTATCCATTAAATTAAGGAGATTATCCCTTAATTAAGGAGATAAGATTGAGTTATATTTGAGTTGTAATTAGTTAGCTCATTTTACTGAGTTAAATCCAGTTAAATTAGTTCCAAGCTGTTTAAGGAACTAATTGTGAGTCATCAGTCAGTTGATGCATGCATGCACTGAACTAGTGTATTCCAATTAACTGAAGATTCCCTTATCAGAAAATCATGCATGTCTGCTATGAGAAAGACTCGGTCGAGCTAAATGTCAAGGAAAAGTTACTATTAGTTGCATGTGTTTTCCTATAAAGGAAACTCATCCATGTAGTCAAGGGAAGGTTCCTTGAGGATTACACAGTTCTGATAGTGTGTTGGAGCAGTGTTACACTGGGTGAAAGAGATCATCTCAGAGGTAATTGCGCAAGGAAATAGGAGCTTTGAGGGTAGAGAAGAAGGCTTGTGAGAAGCTTTGATTGCCTCTGAGAATCCAGGAGGATTGTACTAAGAGCTGGCTAGCTATGACAGCTAAGGCTTTGTATAATTCTGATGTATTTCCACCTTGTATGATAATACATATAGTGAGGTTTTTAGCTGAGGCTTTCCCATGAGTATTTTTTGTGTTTCATGTGCATTGATTCTTCTTCTGATTATATGTTTTCAACTTTGATTCAACTCAATATTTAAGCTTCCACGAATTGATAGTAGAAGTAGATTATAGTATTTTTCTTTGGTGTATTGCATTATCGGGTTAATCTACAATCAGATTTTCTACAGTCTTAGAGTGAGATTTGTAGAGAATTTGCATAATTTTTACATGGTATTAGAGCTGGCTGATCTATAGAGAAACTTCTGCAAATAATACTAGCCTCGAACATTTCTGCAACCGTACGTTCAATTTCTCTCTTTTGGGCATAGGGATATTTGTAAGGTCTGATGTTTTGAAGAACAATTTCTGGAATCAAATGAATAACATGATCATGATCATGAATATGTGAGAGGCCTCTGGGAGTGTTAAATACTTTGGAATGATTGTCCAAGACTTTTTGGAGATCTGGAGAAATAGATGATTTGGATGTTTGAACCTCCAGTGAGCATAATTGTGCAATTAGATCCCATTGTTCTTTTTTCAGAAGCGTTGTCATGCCATTAGAGCTGATTATCTTTCTTGGTTTCCCTGCGATACCCTTAATTCAACTTCCTTTCCTTCCCAAAAAAAAATTCAAGAAATATTCTTGAAAATTAAAAACTATTGTCCCTAAAGATTGTAACCATTGTATTCCTAGTACAACATCAAAACCACCCATTGGAATGGAAAACATTGGACTATTCAATACATATTCCCCCATGGTTAGCTTAATATTATGACACTTTCTAGAGAAATTTATAGTTCATCCATTTGCAACCATCACTTGACACTCTCATGCTGGATATATGAAGCAATTCAATTCCTTAGCTATCTTACAATGTATAAAATTATGGGTACTACCTAAATTAGTCAACACTATTTATTTTTTTCTTATTGATATATCATTATATATTGAGAGTTTGAGGAGTGGTAACTCATGCCGATGCATTATAAGATATGGTTGTGTTTGGTGTGGAGCCTGATTATCTTTTTAATTAAGAGGTATCACCACATTAGACCCTAGTTCCTAATGGGGTCGCATCGTCGCCCGTTTAATTGTCATCAGGCAGGGTCCAAAGGGGAGAGGGGGAAAGGAAGGGGGAGGCGGGAGTGACGATGATTTCATGAGCCCCCCTAGAGGGGGTTCAGGGGTAGGCAACACACCTGAAGCTAAAAATATATGAAAACTTGCCTTGCAAAATATTGTAATTTCGTAGTCAATCTGGGTCATTCATTAGGAAAATGACCTAACGATAGGAGTTATGTTTATTTAGTGTTTTTTTCCCTAGAAGACAACCCTTGGTTTATATGAGGGAATTGTGTTGTGGTGGTGTATGATTATTCTAAGCGAGAAAAAGAGAGGAGACTGTGTGAGAGAGAAGAGGAAATTACAATGGATCTGTAGTAGGTTGTATCTCTTCATTTTGCTGGATAATATAAAAGGGGTGGAGTCTCATAAAAAACTATTAGTGCTATTATAATTGCCTATTTGATACGCTACAAGGGGTGGAGACTCACAAAAATCTATTTGTGGATGAAGGTGAGGAGACAAAAATTAATTTGACTTTAGTTGTACTTAAACAATTGCAAGATTATGAAATGAATGTTTTTGGAATGAACGCCTTATCAACTCTAGTTTTCACAGCCTCAACTGGTCTAGCATTCGGGTTTGGATTTCCAAATAACACCCAACTTGCGGTTTCACCTCCAACCTTTTGCTAGCTTTCATCAAATCCACATTTCAATCCTGTGGTAACAAATACACCTAGCTTTGGAGGCTTTACCTTTCCAGTTAGTAGACAAGATAATGATTCTTTAGCTACTGTGACATAAAAAACAATGGATAATAGCATGGAAAACCCCTGACATTTCTTTTTACGTACATTCAAATTTTGTTCGGTATTGAGTGTTGGGAGCTTACTGATTCAGAAAACAATGGCTCTTTGTTATGCACACAATGTGAGTAGTTTTTTTCATACAAAGGTTTTCAATGTTAATAGGGTTTTGGAAAAAATTGGTGATTCATTATGATAACATAACCTAAATTGTCAGCTTTGAGGTTACTAGGTATTAATAGGTAAGTTATATTACACTGAATCAACCTTGAAATAACCAATTGAATAAAAAGGTCCATTGGTTTCTCTTCAACCTTGACGCAAATCAATCGCAAGTTTAAACAATTGAAAGAACTATTGAACATAAGAATTCACTAAAATGTTTAATTATCAGTCCATGTGAAAATTCACACATTCTTATCTTAAGCATCTTGAAAATACCTTTTAACATTATCTAGTACTTACCACTACTTTCAATGCACTAAAGAGATCTACACATACCCATATCAATTGCTTAAAATGATTCCTACAAACTGATCCTAGTGCCACACTTGTGAACATGCATTTTCTAAATTTCTTGTTTATTTGGCATAACTATGAAAAAGTATCTTTGGTAGCTGGAGATAATGGATGGAATCTAATGCCTAATTTGAATGTGTCCCTTTTTCAAAGTGGAAGCTTTTATCGCATCAATCAATAACTACAATAAGAGAACCACAATGCTGAGCAAAACGATCAACACCCATGAGGATAACTAAGAAAACATGAGAATGTAGTAAAACTGATAACAACTTACAAAGTCTAAAAGTCAAACAACAAAGGTTTAAATGTGGCCAAAAAATAAGTGCATATCAAACACTTTTGAGGATCCTTTAGTCAAATCTGTTGATACTCTTGTCATATATACACAAGATTGGCATTTTTATGACTTTGATTTTCATAAAGTATAGAATTATTTAAAAAAAAATTATATTAAGGTTATATTATTGGTTTCCTCTCTCCATAGCTACCATGGTATTATTAATAAAGTCGCCTCCTTACATAATTTTAAAGTGTAGATGAGTTCATTGTGTTTAAATGTTTACTTTTCACAGTGAATATTAAAAAATTATTTAATCGATACATCAACTCCTCATCTTCATTGTCATTTTCTATAAACCAATCTTCATCTTCATTATCCTTTCCTTTAAACCAATCTTTACTCTGAAAGAATGCAAATACTACCTTATTAATAATTAGGTAGTAAATTGTAAATCTATCTATTAAGATGTGATGTTAAAGCTAGTGTTCCATATTATTTCTTTATGCTATAAAATTCAATTTACTTGTATACCATTATTTGAGTCCTGAATGGAGTTTCGCCTTAGCTACAAGATGGACTTGCATCCATTAGTCTAATTAGGTTGGCACGAAGCAAATTTTTGAGGTGTGTTTGATTTTGATATATAAGTTTAGGTTGGAAGATAAATTTGAAAAATTTGAAGTCTAAAATAAAATGTGTCCAGTACGTTTCATAGTGGTTATTCATTCTCCATTATGATATCTCTACTTTGTTCATGATCCTGCCAATGACTCTCTACATGGCCAAGTGGGTAAATATTGGTAACATCATGCACAGTGCCTGCCATATCACCAAGCTTGATACTTTATATGGACATCATGCATAATGCCTGCCATATCACCAAGCTTGATACTTTTAAAGAACGATTCCCAAAAAAGATAAATATCAAGATTGCAGAAAAAACACACGCGTGCTTATGTTTTTTTCTTCTTTGTAAGAATGCCACCCATGTGCTTGCTCTTAAGTTTCAACACCACTTGAAAAGCATCAAGAAACTATTACATAGGCACAAAATGAATGTGGGGAATTTTTAGAGAATAACGACTTGAATACCTATCCTTTTTGTCATGTACACAAATACCAATTTCCAGTGCCGGTCATCTGCTATGCATATCACAACCAACCATTGAAGATGGCCAAAGAAGGGATTAGTCAGAGCTTGAGGCAACTTCATTCCCAAATATAAACACAACTAAGCTGATTACAAACCATTTCACGTAATGGAACAATTAAATAATGTTGAGATTGACAGAATTTTCCCACCAGGGTTCCATTCTTGACAGAGTTATTGTAACAACCCTCGTGAAAATTCCATGTAATAAAAGTTAATAAAAAGAAAATAATAACGACGGTTGATGGGACACTTATTCCAAGCTGAATTTTGGGCAAAATCCTAGTGATGGAGATCACTTGTGATTGTTTAATGGCTAAGGAAGTTGACAAAGACAATGGATAAGACTTTCGAAAGCCAAAATGCCATTTTTGGCACATTTATTTATGAAAATAATGGAATTTAGGAGAAAATGGAGGTGAAAGGTCACAAGTTACATGTAGGGAGAAAAATGAAGGAAAATAATGGAAAATGGAGAAAATCATCAGCTTAATTTTGAGGTCTAAAATGGGCTTCCTAAGGAAATTATAAAATAATAGTGGAAATAATAAAATAATATTAGATTACATCATCAAAATTTAGAGGGAAAAAAACTATATTTTTTCAACTTATCTCCCTATGTGTTTATTCAAAGTTCAAGCGTGAACAGTCGTTGAATGCATAATTTGATTCCTCATCTAAGGAGTAGCTATGTTGCACACTTTGAATGGACCTTACTACACAAAAATGAGAAATACATGAAAAATGTGATTGCAATCACGTTTTTACGTTTTTCATGTATTTCTCATTTTTCGTGTGGCAGGGTCCATCGAAAGTACGCAACATGGGTACTCCTTGGATGAGGAATTAAATTTTCCATCCAACGAGTACTCCTGCTCAAAATTTGAGTAAAACCTTAGGGAGATAAGTTGAAAATACAAGTTGAAAAAATAGTCTTATTATTTTATTTTTTTTAATCCTTTTACTTTTTTACCCTAAAAATGATGAATTATCCCCCATGGTTGACATCATCATCTTGAATCCTATTGGTTCTTATAAAGTTTATTTTGGTTGTACATTTTTCTTAGGTAGCCCATTTTAGACCTCAAAAGTTCTCTAATGAGAGACCTCATTCATAAAAAGACTTGTGAGGATCAGTTGGTAACTTTTTGACAGTTCAGTGTTGGAGCTCTCTCATTATTCTCTCTCTCCCTCATACTCTTGAATACTTAGAGTTTTCTTGGAGCACTCTTGGAGGGTGTGGTATACTTGGATTTTTTCAACAAGAAGACAAAGGAAGAGAAGGAAAGCGCAAGAGGACATAGGGATCAACAAGTACAATGAGATTTGCTTGAAGGTACTGAGTTACATGTATGTTTTACTCACTAGTTTTGGTATGCATGGCATATGCATGAGGACTATTGGTCATGATTTGTCACTGGCATGGAGGATCACCTGGATTGATTGTGGATTGCTTATCCTTTCCATTTCTTGGATAGCCATGGAGATTTTGGGTTTATTTCCTTGTTTTGCTTTGGTTGGTTTTCATGTTTCCTTAGCTTCGGTTGAGTTAATAGTCTTGGAGCCTTGGTTGGAAAAACAATCTGGATCCCGGTGGCAGCTGTGGGTTGAGTAACTAGTACTGGATCCTTGGTTGGAACAAATGCTATGGAGCCCTGGATGGCTAGGATAGAGACCAACCTCATTATGGCATTTTGATGTCCAACCGTGAAGTGGAATCATTGTTTGATGGGTTGTGGTGGATGGCCTCTAGAAGCCCTAGATGGTTTTGGATTGATGTGTTATATGAGATCCCACATTCATGCTTGGAATATGGCACAAGGGTGAATGGATGAAGAGATATTTGGGTCATCCATTCTACGGTAGGATGGAACATGGAAGTCCCATCTCGGGTTTAGATTTTGCATCATTAATATGAGGTTATTTCTCCTTGTATTTCTATGAGTATTATATTGTATTATATGTGGTTTATATGGTTATGATTTCATTGGTATTTATGTTGCTATTATGTTGTTTATATATATGTTTTATGATAATAGCTATGTATGGATCTCATCATGTTTCTACTGATAAATGAATGAACAATGTTTCTATGTCCTAATGGATGAAATGGCAGTTGATGTGTTAAGGCATAAATGTTTCTTAGCAATTCTCAGTTAAGTATGAGACCCTTATGCTCAAATATGTTATTTACAGATGTAGATTACATATTCGTGATATGTTTGATGAAGTGCCTGTCATGTCTACTAGGGGTCTAGTCAAGGTCTTATTCAAGTAATTTCTTTTGCACGACCATTTCCCTATTACCTTATTGTTTTGAAGATGTCATTCCATTCTGAGCAGTGACCTATGCTTTGGGCCTAAAAAATTGGCTCAAATCCCAGGGACACTGGCACAACATTGTGTAAAAAGGTCTCTGGATGTTGGATTGCAAGCTTGTGAGAGCGTCTAGAGGTCCCTCGACGCTGGCATGCCCATACCATGAGAGCGTCCAAAGGTCAAGTGGTCCAAAATCGCAGTGGGACTTAGGGGCTGGTTGGTGGAAAGGTTGGATTGGTTCATGAGGGTCCTAATGCTGATGTTGAATGTCTATATGTTGTGTTTCCATTGGTTCCACTTCCTTAACTTGACGTAGGAGGCCAAATCATATCATAGCGGCCTATCGTCACATGTTTACCTCGGCTGGCCAGTGGCTTGAGTAGATGTGGGAGGAGGGTGTTACAAAGTAACTAGTATCAGAGCAGGTTGTGCTCTCTTTGGGTCATATTTGATACCACTGAGTGGTATTTGAGCATGGTTTTCCGCTCAAACTGGATGGACTGCGTGTTGGTCATGCAGGCATGTAAGTTGCATGTGTGTCTCTTACACTTGCATTCCATGTGATTGTTGCATTTGCATAATGTTGATCATGGTTGTAGTGATGTCACCATGTGGAAGTTGATGCTGTTATTGTGGGATGCATCATCGTGAGTGTATGACTGGTTAAATATTTTTATATTTCATTTAAATGTATCATTAATGTATGCTTGGTTACATTCTTTTATGTTTGGTTGCATTTTTATATGCTTGGTTGCATGTATCATTCTTGTAGGTTTGGTTTTAAGTATCGTTCGTTCATGCTTAATCACATGTGTTGATGAAGGTGTGTGTTTGATTACATGTTGCTTATAGATGTGGTCAAGTGTACAATGATGTAATGGTTATCATCATGTATGTGGTCGTGGTATGCGTTGTTGATAAAGCCATGCATTGATGACTAAACCCTAGCTAGAATGATGGTTTCATGGTTATATACTTATGTGTTATGTTTCTAGATGCTGTCATGATTATGTTATACATGTATCACGTTGATTTGTTGATCTTGCAGACAAGTTATCCTCCCCGAGCTATACTAAGGTACGTTGGTTTATTGTGATTTGGTTTAGCTGACATGATATACCTTGCAGGAAGAAATATCAAATGGCTAGCAAGATGGTAGACTAAAAAGACTCTCCTTATGAATCAAATGAGAAGTATGGTGTTGGGAACTCTTCCGATTTGAAAGATACACTAAGAAGCTTAAAGGAAGAAATAAGGAGTTGTAAGGTAGATAATGACAGAATCATGCAGGCACAAGAGAAACAAGCAGAGGTAAATACAATAATACTTCAAAGTTTTTCAGATTTGCAATGAAAAGGACCACGTAGGATCAACTATGAGCAAGAAACCAAAATAATGGGGCATATGGTCATAGGTTGCATGGTGGTCACAAGTTAGATATAGATGACACGGTCAGAGATGGTGTATTGTTGGACACTTCAAAGAGGAGAAGGGATAGACACAAGTATTATTCTAGTTCTGATTCCGACAGGCACTATGATCATCATCGTTATCATCCTTACATGATGAGTGATAGGGGATACTTTCCATATGAGTTTAAGAAAGCAAAGTCACCTACTTTTGATGGAGAGATGAAGAAACCACATGATGCAGAAACATGGTTTCTTGGCATGAAGAAGTTCTTCAGGTTGCATGATTATTTAGAGAACATGAAAGTCGGAGTATCTACCTTTAGTCTCAAAGGTAAAGCGACCATTTGGTGGGAAGATGTTAAGAATGTCAAGTGTATTCATGAGGAAGACTTGACTTGGAGTGAGTTTGAGCAGTGATTTAAGAAGAAGTGTTTGTCAGAGAGATATTTTGATGACAGGGAAAAAGAATTCTATGAGCTAAACATGGGATCTATGACAAATGATGAGAACACTAGAAGGTTCTTGGAGTTATTGAGGTATGTGACTTATCTCACAAAGGAGAAGGCCAAGATTTAGAGGTTTATTAGTGGATTACAAGTTGCATTCAAAGACAAGATTGAGTTCGATGAGCCTAAATCATTGGAGGAGACCATTCAAAAGCTAAGGCATTGCTATGAACAATCTAAACGAAAATATGAGACTAAGCTAGATTGGAAAGCTAATGCAAGGAACAAAGGAAAATGGGACAAGAAACAAGAAAGACCTAAGGGTACAAATAATAAAGAAAATGTTGCACCATCTACGAAGTTCAATGCATCAGATAGAGGATAGGGACATCAATTTGAGGAACAAAATAAGGAACCCGTGTGGTGTTGGACTTGTGAAGGGGATCATCGCAGGAGAGATAGTCCACATTATCAGGGTGGTAGGCCTATGATATATAGTGCACAGGACACACAAACTGTTGGGGATATTGGTAAGAGCGTTCCTCGTATTTATGCAACATTAGATAACAAACATGTAGACCATCAAGCATTTATCATTGAGATGGACGATAATCTTTGTGATCAAGTTATTTCTATTTTGATTGACCCTAGATCTATTTACAACTATGTTAGTCCTGACTTGGAGGATAAGTGTGGTTTGAGTAAGGAATTACATGCAAAATCTTGGTTAGTGCAGTTGGCTAAAGGTACAAAGAATCAAGTTCACCATTGGGTAAGAGATTGTGCATTTGATTTGAATGGTATGCCTACCATAACACATTTTAATGTATTACCATTGGGATTATAGTATGTTGTTGGGCATGGATTGGTTGCATCTTTACAAAACCAAGGGAGATTGTAATAACAAATCAATTGAGTGTGTGGATGACAATGGGGAACCAAGAGTCTTGCAGGGAAAGAAGAAAGCCAGATCAGTTAGGATGATGACAACTATGTAGGCAAAGCGTAGTCGTAGGAAATGATGTATGTTGTTTGCAGTGCACATTTCTAGTGAAAAGGGTAAGGAAGTTGAGGATGCAAATGTTTTGAGAAGGTACCCAGCTTTACACTAGTTCAAGGATGTGTTTCCTAAGGACATTACAAAGTTTCCATTTCACAGGGAGGCATAATTTTCTATTGAGTTAGTGCCAGGGGAAACTCCAACGTCAAAGACACCTTACAGGATGAGCACACCTAAGTTGTTAGAGTTGAATCTACAATTGAAAGAAATGTTAGACAAGGGATACATTAGGCCAAGTGTATCACCATGGGGCACACCAATATTGTTTGTGAAGAAGAAAGATGGTACTCTCAAATTGTGCATTGACTACAAACAATTGAACAAAGTGACCATCAAGAACAGGTATCCATTGCCGAGCATTGATGCCTTGTCAATCAGTTGAAGGGAGCAACAATGTTCTCGAAGATTGATCTGAGATCAAAATATCATCAAGTATGCATCAAAGAAGAGGAAATTTATAAGATAACTTTCCAGACCATGTATGGGCATTATGAGTTTGTTGTAGTTCCATTTGGCTTAACTAATGCTCCAACTATGTTTATGTGCTTGATGAATAGTGTGTTGCATTTGTATTTGGATAAGTTCTCTATTGTGTTCATTGGTGACATATTGGTATATTATAAAAATGAAGAAGAGCATGTCGAGCATTTAGCAGAAGTGTTGAGGTTGTTGAGAGAGCATCAGTTGTATGCTAAGATCAACAAGTGTAGTTTCTTTTAGACTGAGATACACTACTTGGGAGATTTGTCTCCAAGGAGGGCATCACAATAGATCCAGAAAAGATAAGGGCTATCATCTGGAGTGGGTAGCTCCTAAGATTGTAGATGAGGTGAGATATTTCACGAGGTTGGAAGGCTATTATAGGAGGTTCATCAAGAAATGCTCACAGATTTCTTAGCCTATTATGTCATTGCAGAGGAAAGGTAAGAAGTTCAAATGGACAAAGGAGTGTGAGGCTAATTTTGAGCAGCTTAAGTAGTTGTTGACACATGCACTAGTGTTAAAGATTGCAGATTTGGACAAAGAGTTTGTAGTATGCACAAATGCTTGCAAGAAAGGAATTGGTGGAGTACTTATGCAGGATGGACATGTGGTATGTTATGAGTCGTGAAACCTGAATGGGCATAAGCAAAACTACCCCACACATGATCTTGAGTTGGCAACAATTATAGATGCGTTGAATATGTGGAGACACTATCTTTTGGGTAGGAGGTTTACATTAATGAGTGATCACAATGGTTTGTAGTACCTATTTGACCAATCAAATCTAAATGGTAGGTAGACTCAGTGATTAGATATGATTAGTGAGTTTGATTTCGAGGTTAGGTATATAAAAAGATAAAGAGTACATGGTGGCATACGCTCTTAGCAGACAAATATAGGTAAATCGCTTAGCAGCTATGAGCTTCAATGGGAGAGACTTAGGAGATAGGATCTTATATGGAGATTATGCACAGGTTGCAATAGAGTTCTGGTACAGGTACAAGTGATAATACATGTGTAGGTACATGTGATAGTGCAGGTACAGGTGTAGGTGCATGAGATGTGGATTATAGTCTTATAGCAGATGGATTTGTTAGATTTAGAGATAGGATATATGTGCCAGACAATAGTGAACTCAAGGAAGGTGACCTTGAGGGAGTTCCATGTGAAACCATATTTGGGTCACCCAAGTTATCAGACATTGATTGTAGTAAAGAAGTTTTATTATTGGTCGAACCTGAAGAGGGATGTAGCAGAGTTTGTGGCTAGGTGTTTTGATTGTTAGCATGTGAAGGAAGAGTGTATACATATAGGTGGATTGCTACAACCAATTGCGATTCAAGAGTGGAAATGGGAGGTCATTTCCATGGACTTCATCACAAGTTTTCCAAGGATAGTGAGACAACATGATTCCATCATGGTTGTTGTGGACATGTTGACAAAGGTTGCACATTTTGTTCCAGTGAACTATACATTATCAACTAGTGATGTAGCACAGGTATTCATTAGAGATGTGGTCAGATTGCATGGTGTTCCAAAGAAGATTGTGTGGGACAGGGATGCAAGTTCACTTCCAAGTTTTGAAAGGAGTTATTTGCAGGTTTTGGCACAAAGTTGGCCTTTAGTACAACTTATCATTCACAGAAAGATGGACTAACAGAGAGGGTCAACAGAATATTGGAGGTCATATTGAGGATGTATGTGATGCTTCAATAGCAAAAGTGGGAAGAATATCTTCCATTGGTAGAGTTAGCTTACAACAATGGGTATTAGGAATATTTGAGGATGAGTGTGTTTGAGGCATTGTATGGGTAGAGTTGCAATATCCCTGTCAGTTGGAGTGATCCAATTAACAAGGTGTTGATTGGTCCACACATGTTGGCAGACATGGAACATGAAATGCAGGTGATCAAGAAGAATCTAAAGGTAACACAAGATAGGAAAAAGAGCTATGAAGAATATAAGAGGTTGTTTAAGGAGTTCCACGCTGAGGAACAAGTGTACTTGCGCATCAAACTGAAGAATAGCTCCTTACATATTGGATCATGTGCCATGCTGGCACCACGATTTTGTGGACCCTTCAACATTTTTGAGAGGATTGGGCTAGTAGCCTATTGACTTGCATTGCCTTCGACAGTGAAAGTCCATGATGTTTTCCATGTGTCATTTCTTAAGAAATATGTTAGAGATGTTGATCTTGTGATTGACTGGTATGTATTGCAGGTGGAACTAGATGAATAATTCTAGTTGGAGCCTCAATGTATATTGCAGAAAAAGGTGCTCATACTTCAAAACCGAGAAATCGAGCAAGTTAAAGTGCAATGGAAGTACTTTGGGCCCGATGAAGCTACATGGGAGATGGCGGATCAGATGCGAGTTATGAATCCTTCCTTGTTTTCGATTAGGGCAAAACAGTTTTGGTGTGGTGTTTTGGTATATGTTTTGGTGATGTTGCTATATGTACATATGTATATGTATGTAAATACCACCATGATCTATGTTATAAAGCTCCAATAAGAGGTATGGGTTTCATGTCATTATGATGTTATGGTTTCATGTTGGTTTGCTTCTCAGCAGTTTGATCATTGCAAATATTGCATTGAGCTAAGTTATAAAGCTCCATCGGCAATATTTTTTGCTTACAATAGTTTTGTGGTTATAGGCATTGTTGAACACTGAGGATGGTGTTTTCCCAAGGGGAGGGTTCTCTAACAACCCTGGTGAAAATTCTATGTAATAACAGTTAATAAAGGTAAAATAATAACCATGGTTGATGGGACACTTATTCCAAGCTTAATGTTGGGCAAAATCCTAGTGATGGGGATCAGTTGTGATTGTTTAATGGCTAAGGAAATTGGAAAAGGAAATGGCTAAGGTTTTGGAAAGGCAAAATGAAATTTTTGACACATTTATTTACGAAAATAATGGAAATTAGGAGAAAAAGGAGGTGAAGGTCATAGGTTTCATGCAAGGAGGAAAATGAAGGAAAATAATGGGAAATGGAGAAAATAAAGGCCTCATTCATAAAAAAGGCTTTTGAGGATCAGGTTGTAACCTTTTGTCAATTCAATGTTGGAACTCTGTCATCATTCTCTCTCTACGTCATACTCTTGGATACTGAGTTTTCTTGGAGCACTCTTAGAGGGTGTGGCATACTTTGGATTTTTGGAGCAAAAAGGCAAAGGAAGAGCTGGAAAGTGCAAGAGGACATCGAGATCAATAACTACAACAAAATTTTCTTACAAGTACCGAGTTGCATGTATGTTTTCCTCACTATTTTTGGCAAGCATGGGGACTATTGGCCATGATCTGTCACTGGCATAGAGGATTGCCTGGATTGACAGTGGATTGCCTAGCCTTTCCATTTCTTCCATAGCCATGGAGATTGTGTGTTTATTTCCTTATTTTGTTTTGGTTGGTTTTCATGTTTCTTTAGCTTGGGTTGAGTTACTAGTCCTGGACACTTGGTTGGACAAACATTCTGGAGCCTGACAACAACTATGGGTTGAGTTACTAGTCCTGGAGCCTTGGTTGGAACAAATGCTTTGGAGCCCTGGATGGATGGGATAGAGACAATCTGATGATGGTTTTGTGATGCCCAATCGTGAGGTCAAACCACTGTTTGATGGGTTGAGGTGGATGGCCTCTGGAAGCCCTGGATGGTTTTGGATTGATGTGTTATATGAGATCCCACATTTATGCTTGGAATATGGCACAAGGGTGAATGGCTGAAGAGAGATTTGGCTCAACCATTCTACGGTGGGTAGAATGTGGAAGTCCCATCCCAGATTTGGATTTTGCATCATCAATATGAGGTTATTTCTCCTTACATTTCTATGAGTATTATACTAGATTATATGTGGTTTATATGGCTGTGATTTCATTAGTATTTCTGTTGCTATTATGCAGGTTATATATATGTTTTATGACAGTAGCTACATATGCTTCTCATCATGTTTCTACTGATAAATTAATGAACAATGTATCTAAATTTAACATAATCATATTGAAGTTTTTGTTCCAATATTTATAAAAAGAAAAAAATCATTTTCCTATTTAATGATAAAATTGGATATAATATATTGATTTAGATTCTATTATTTTGTAACTATTCATCCATAAACTTAATATTTTTTAAAAATTGTCTCATAAAGTTTATAAACTTGATAATATTTTAAACAATAAATATCTCAACTCATATATTATGGATTTTCATTTTTAATGGTAAATAATTTTTAGATATGACAAATTATCTTTGATTTCTATGTTTGAACCAAACCATCAAACACTTCTTGATAGAGAGGGACCGAAACAAATATTTTGAAAGCTTATTGTGTTTGAAAATGCAAAGGAAATAATTTCAGATTAGCTAAATGAACAAACACTTCTTGATAGAAAGGGACCGAAACACATATTTTTAAAAGCTTGTTTTGTTTGAAAATGCAGCGGAAATAAATATGACATGTGATTAATGTTGAGAAATGAAATTTGGAAATAAAAACTAATAATATAAACACAAGAGAGTAATTGCATTCAATAAGAGTAATATGCATGAAATTATTGACTATCTCCATTTCCATGTCCATGTCCATGAAATAGTTACATGATGACTGCATGGCAGTTAACTAAAGTAAATGTGCAAATTCAATTAGTTTATTATTTTCCAGCTAAATGCAATTTTAACCACAAATAAAACTGAATACCATAACTTGTTACTAAAACGTAGTTGGTCACAAAAACGTAGCATTCAACTACAATCTCTCAGGGACATATCCAAAAAAGAAGAAGAAAAAAGAAAACAAAACAAGGAAGACTAAACACCATAGTTTGTACCAAAGAAGAGCGTAGTTTTGATCAGGCTACGTATATGTATATATTGGGATCTTGTTGGTCTGGTCGCAAGAAATCCCTTGATATCAAATCTTTAATGCCTTTTTCCAGTGATTTAATGTTGGGTTTGAACGTGCCTTCAAGTTGCTGGATACATTCACTCAATAATTGTTGATGATGCAAAGTCTTTCTACTTTTCATGATACGAACTATGGCGGCTTCAATGGCTGGTTTTCTATCTTTTTCCACTGTCCCTGTGACTTTTTCCTTCTCATTCACGAGGCTGGGAAGTGGAACCTTAATCCTGGCCATTTTATGTGTAAAAGCAGAATTGAATTCAAAAGTATCATGTGGAGCTATTGTTTTGATGGGTGGCTGCTTCAAAAGAATTTTGTGATTTCTGCATGCAAGTGAATGCAACAATCTCTCAACATCTTCATCTGGAAAATTCAACAGAAATTTAATGTCTTCGTAAGTCAATTTTTGGGAGTCATTGAACAACAATAGCGTAGCTGCTTGGTAGGTTGTTACTGTCATGTCTATACGCTTGTGGTCAAAGTGGGAGATGATATCACACGTGCCCAGTGAATGTATCCATGTCAGCTTACGATTTTTATTTTGGGTAGAATAGAAGTGCTCGAAAACCTCAACACAAGTAAGCATCTCAGATGGCAGATTAAGTTGGGAGCGTTGGTAGGTTGGCCACATTGCCTTATTCAACAGTGCAGGGGAGAAATCTATTGTAAGATGATTCTGTTGTTTCGAAATATCATGAAAGGTAGCTTGCATTTCTTTGTTAAGGACAAAATCATTAACCATGGCCTTCATCTTGAATGTAAGCTGTGAACCACACTGAAAGTTGAGCTTTGACAACAAACTCCGTTCATGATTTTCATTTACCTTTTTATTATTGAGCAACAATCTGCAAGAAAGTTTTTCCCTGCAAAATTCAGAAAATACATCTTTATCACCCACATACTTAACAAGCTTCACCACTTTTTCCAACTCACTATCAATATGATCATCGTCATCTCTTTTCAGTACAGTATTACAAACTGTAGACAGCAACTCTGCAACGCTAATTCCTGCAATTTCTTTATTGCATATTACTGTGAATGCCTGTACTAGAGCCTTGCCAAAAAGATTATTGTCTTCAAATGCATTCCTCACAAAATCCATATATGTGTCATGCAATTCCATAACCTGGTGCACAAATGAAGCAGAAAGTTCTTGCAGTATGCCCCGATCTGTATCTTTAGCTGAATTTATAGCATCTTCTAAGAATCTAAGTACTGCGGTTCCTTGGCTAGTTATATGTTGTGAAAAAGTATTGGCTATTGGTTCCAAGCCCTTTGGCATTGCACAAAACAGCCTGTACATCCTTGAAAGATCATTTTTCTTTCCAGCCATTAGCAAGGCATGACAGCCTGAGTCCTCCATTTCCAAAAGTTGGGTTTCATAAAAAGGGGAAAGGAGTTCATTTCTTACTTTCTCTAATAACATGTGCTCCGTGCTAGAGTGCAAATAATGTGCAACTCTATCCTTCTCCTGTTTCAAACATTCTTCAACCTTTACCCAATATTGAGGACAAGAAGACTCTGAAATCCATAAAGCAGCGTTTCGAGAATAATAAGTAGCAGTGTCCTCCAAAACGTGAGCTTCAAAATCCTTCTTATAAAAATCCATGCTACCCATGCCTATTTCCACAAAAAGGTCCACTATGTTTCTCAGCAAAGCCCCATCAATTTGCTCTCCATCGCGCTCTCCATTAATCAATTTCATCACTGCGTTCTTCACATAACCACGCATCACCAACTCACGAAAACAATTGAATCCCACACTGTTGGAATGTTAATTCCAACTGCAGGTTGCAGGGAACAGCGACGAACGTGGGCAGCGACGGACGTGGGCAACGATGGACGGCAATTCACTGCCCGCGCGGATCAGCAGTCAACGGGAACTGAAAACCACCGCAGGAAATCAAAACCAGCCGGTATCATATCGCACCACCCTTCAGCGAAAGGCAGTTTCCGTGCAACGAGCTCCTATGCAATCTGGAGCTGACAACTGTCCAGCAGTCACATCAGCAAGTCACATCCATCGGAAGGTATCCTTCACCTAACTAACCCCGTCCGATATCCGTCTGATCATGAGGCTTTTCTCTCCGCCGTTCGATCTCCTGGAAGCTGTCCGCCGGTTAAAGTTCTCATGGTACGCGTACGGGGCCTGTTAAAATTTAATTATGCGTGGACCATCCCATACGCTATATTAATCGATGTCATATGTTTTGGTAGGGTGATAAATATTTTATACGGCAAAGTTAATAGGAAATATGGGCATAGCATGTCGTAAGTTTTTTATTTTTAAATATATGTTTTAACATATAGCGTTGACCCCATTTTGTTATGCGAAAACAAAAAACGCACGGGGATTAAATTTAATTGTAATATGAAATTGCATATTGTAAAAAAAAGTGTAAGACAGGGAGTCCGCGGCATATGAAAAATGTGTGTGAATCTCACATAGTGAGAACGAAATGTAATTTTTGCAGCAGCAAATGTAAAACATAGGTGGTCCGCAGCACCAGTAAAAAAATGGAATGTGATTTCGCAGCAGCGAATGGAGATAGAGTTTAACTTTGTGTTGCAGGGAGGAATGCACAGATGTGCAAAAATTATTTTGGGTTTGTAATGAAAATGGGATTTTTATGCAGCAGCAGTGAAAAGATTTTCTTTGTCTCTGTAATGTAAAAAGTAAAGTTTGCACAGCAGTGCAGGAGGAGAAGTAAATGAAACCAGTGGGTTGTTTTGGTTTTCAAACCATGTATTGTTTCACACAGGTGAAAAGGTAAATCTGTAACTCCCTGTAAGTTTTGTTTTTCACACAGCGGTGAATGTAAATGAATTACACAGTGGTGTAAAATTTCATAGGAGGCAGAGTAACTTAGGTGAAAATGTTTTGGTGAATCCCTCTCAGTGAAAGAGGATGAATATGTCTCTGTAAATTCTCAGGTGAAAACAGAGTTTTGGTTTAATCTTGTTTTTGGTAAATCCCTCTCAGCAAAGAGGATGAATGTGTAACTGTGAATTTATTTTAATGAATGGAAATCATTTTATGGTGATGAAATACTCTGTTCTCAGCTATTTTTAAAAAGGGTCCTCTGTGCAAAAAGATCCTGGAGCAAAAGAAACAGAGCATAGCCTCTGTGTTTTATTTTTGTGGTTTTGGTATTTTTCCCATCCCATTGCAAACAGAGAGAAAAATACCCAACACACACTGCAGAGGGAAGAAAGTTTTTTTTGTCTCACGAGCGTTTGGTCCACTACAGATAACATACCTGAGACATATCGGATCATGTCCTTGTAATCTTTCCACCATTTCAAAACTGCCCTCAACATAAACTCATCGTACTCTTCGCTTAAAGCTGGTAAAACTTCCCTACTGATGTGTTCTTCAAGAAACTGACGGTATTTCCCATAGATTTGGTGCGAGTAATTATGAACACCCTTTTGGGTAATGCACATCTTGTGAACTGTTGAATGAATATTCATGTAATCGTTCATACTAAACTCATCATTTGAAACTCCTTCCAACTTGTTTCTCAACTTTACTATACCGGCATATATAATACTCCATCCCTCTGCCAAATGTATTATACTATTCAGCCTTGACATGCCCATGCTCTTCTTCGCCATCTCCATCAGCGGCCAAGATACACGCCTACCCCTTGCCTTTCTTTATTTAGAGACGCAAACCAAAATCACTCTCAGCCGAAAACCGAAATCACTCTCAGCGGAAAACCATCAAACAATTGTGAAAAGACTATGGATGTCTCGAACGAATATTTCATGGATATTTATAGTCATCTAGTAGGAGACATATGGGTTTTTGGGCTTTTGATTTATGTCGATTATGGATGTCTGGAACGAATATTTCATGGATATTTATAGTCATTTAATAGGAGACATATGGGTTTTTGGGCTTTTAATTTATGTCTTTTGGGCATGTGGTATTGATAAATTGTGGTATTGACACATGGTATTCTAATAAAGTCTATTTATAAGTTAATAATATCCATAAAAAGTGGAGGTGAATATCTATGGTTAAGAATTTTGTCATATTATTATAAAATATTTTTATTGTGAAATGAGTTACGTATTTTGGGTATGTAATATTCATAAGCTATGATATTGTAACAAACCCTATTTACAAGTTAATAATATCCACAATAAATTCAATAAATTGAGGGTGAATATTTATGGTTAAAAATCTCATCATATTGATATAAAATATTTTGATTGTAAAATACGTTAGGGTTGTTAGGCTTTTGGTATTGACAAGTCACGATATTGTAAAAAATCCTATTCACAAGTTAATAACAAAATCAAAATATAACAAATTGAATTTTATTTTGTTATTACTTTTAACTTTTTAATATTAATTGAGCCAAAGTACTGGATTTATATTACTTTAAGTTTTAATTTATTAATTTTAATTTTTTATTAATAAATGAACCAACATTTTACACTCATCCCAATATCACTTCTAACCTTTATTTATTTATTTTTATTTTTATTTTGTTTTAATTAAGTGGATATTTAAAATGGTTACCCAGTAAACTTTCGTGTATACCAATATATAATGTTTTGAGCCATTGATCCGTTGTGTTATACGATTAACAATATTGATCTTGGACAATATAACAATATTGATCTTGGAAAATATATTCTTATTCATGTTTGTAAATCAGATTATTGTTTTAAGGTGGACAATATAACAATATTGATCTTGGACAATATAACAATATTGATCTTGGACAATATTTTTCAGCAGACGAAGAGCTTTATATGTAAAAAGCAAAGTAGAAAATCTTCATACATTTCAGGTAAACATCTCCTTACATAATAACACACTTCATCTCCTTACATAATAACACTCGTTTAAGGATGCCATTTGCATGCCAACTCAACTTCAAAGCCATTTCATAAGCCCTTTCATAAGCGATTTCATAAGCCCTTTTAAATCTATTGTGCTAACACCTCTATCGCAGAGGTCCCACTAGCAATCCCATTTCTAACACCTCTATTCTGATAGGGAACCCCATTTGATTCTCAGTGAGGAATGGTTGCTGCCTTCACCATCTATGTCTCCAGCGTTGCTAAGGCACCTAGATCTACACCAAAATGCTACTGTTTTAGTCATTTCCGAGTGTACCTTCAACATCGCTGCAAGAATCATTTGTCTTTTTTGCTTCAATATACATATAAATCAAGAAGTCCCCAAGCCGGTAGCAACTAATGCTACAGAATTGGTAGAATGTAAGAAATGTGTGGCTAGAGCGAGGAGAATCCTTCTGGAGGGAGTTCGAGACCACAGTCTTGAGTCTCCGTGGGAAGGAGACACCGTTTTCAATGTGGAAAACATTGAAAGATCTATATCAGAACAGCAACGATCAGAGGAAGCTGGCACTGAAAGACAAGCTTTGGAAAATCAAGTGTGAAAAGGGCAACACGATCTCTACATATCTGAACAAGCTCACCACCTGCAGGGATGAGCTTAGAAGTGTAGGGATCACGACATCCACTGATGACATGGTGAGTCTTGCTCTCTTCGACCTTCCTAAGAGCTGGCATGGCTACTAAGACTCGGTAAATGGAAGAGAGAAATTGCCAGATTAGGAACGACTTTGGTCGGATCTGATGCAGGAGGAGATAAGAAGAAGCACTATAGATGGAACTTCATCAAAGCAAGATGATGAAGAAAATATAGCCTTAGCGAGTAAAGCGAGGAAAGGGAAAGGGAAGGCATCCCATCCCAAATCCAGTTCTTCCCATGGTGGGAAGAAGTTTGACAAATCGAAGTTTGACAAATCGAAAGTACGATGCTTTCATTATCATAAGGTGGCCATTATGCTACGAATTGTCCACAGAAGAAATCCAAGAAGGGATCCTTGAAGGGATCAGATGGTGAGGCATTGGCCTCACAATTTGAATTGGTTTTCTCTCTCATCGCATGCATGGTTTCATCCATGGTGGGATATGTTTGGTACCTGGACAGTGGAGCATATTTCCACATGTCTGGCAACAAGAATCTTTTCAGTACCTTGGAGGAGAAGGATCTCCAGATGCGGATCGAGATGTGTGATGATGGAAAGTACTGTGTTTCAAGTAAATGTACGGTTGTGTTTCAGAGGGAGCATGGAGCTCCTCTCACCATGACTAATGTAAAGTATGTATCGAGTCTGAAGAA